>QNGE01009333.1:0-13188 GCA_008508345.1 Paragonimus westermani | reverse complement strand
CACATGCCAATATCCGACGTACGAATAGAGCTCGAGGAACCATTCGACCTTCAGGCTTACGCTTAATAGATTATAATGGAACGAGGAGACAAACAAATGGACATATTATATGAACAGATCAATCCAGTGTAGCCTAATTCGGAGTCACCAATCAATACAGAGTGGTTGCGTCCATAATTTTTCCTCTTCTAATCTAGTCACAAAGTACTAACCCTAAGATTTGCCGTTCACAACTTAAAACTAGGCAACCAGATTTGGGGTTACAGTCTAGGAAGTTGTAAACACAGTTGTCTAATATCGATCCTGCTTCGAAGCTGAATGTGGATTCAACGCTATTAAGCGCTGGTTCTTAAAGCTTGCGTTGTAGTCCAGTCTCAAATCGACTTTTTACGAGAGAACATCTGTTAGTGGTGAAAAACTAGAGAAGAAATGCGAGCAGTTTAATTTCTAAGTATGATAACATTGCTGGCGACGTTCTGCAGAAGGAAACCTGCTAGACTAACAAAACGAATGCTATGGTAGGAGACCGGACGAAGTTTGGAAATAGATATGGTGGAAATAATAATAGTTCGCAGATCGAGGAAGTTTTCCAAAGTTCCTACGTTGGTTATAACATAATGGGTACATGTTTGCGTGATGTACATATAGCACACTCTGTTCAACCACTGGAAGCGGGCACCGATCAAACCATAAGTTGAAGTGTATTTAACTGATTGAAATTCGATACTGTCCTACGATTATCCTGAACGGACTTAACGTGCGGAATGCTGAGCTGACATTATTAGTCCATGTGATGATATTCTATACGGTCGTCGTACACGATCGACGTGAAATGGAGTAGTACCAGGTGGAAATCGATTTGCATGTTCCTGTTCTCGCACTCACACTTCTCGGCGAGGAAATGAGATTGAGTGAATAGACCGGCAAATGAGTATTTGATTAGCACAAAACGGCCTGTTTATGAGAAACGTGTGTACTGATGTACATAACAGGATGAAGTGTTTTTTCTAGTCAGATGAAGAATAACTCATAATTTAAGATGGGACACGGAGGTGTGACGAAAACCCATTCGATTCACCGCTTATCCAAACCCCGACGCAATAGACAATCTGGTAGAAGGTTAATCCAACGCGGCTTCGGAGTGCATCCTCAAGACTATACCGAACATGTCATTATCATATCGTCCATTATTTATCTACATCTGTTCTGTTGTTGGCCAACCCGACTACAGTTTTTGATGTTGTATGTGTCATTTACATCACCCAGTGGCGCACTCCGATTTTTTCGGTACTAACGCGTTTGTAAGTATATTTTTCTGTCCTATGCTTAATGCAAAGAGTCCATGCTCTCTTTCTTGTTATTTATGGATTCCTGGGAATAGTCGAAGTCACTAAATCAGAGTATTACAGAAAGATGATCTGATAACCATATTTACAAGATCATAGACTAATATCAGAGCTTTGGAAATGTTCATCAACACATTAGAAAGTGTTGATATATGAAGGTTACACTGTACAGTCTGATGTAAGTTTGCAAGTGAACAGTCACCGTAGACCAGGTGAGAGTGACCAGTTTTCAGAGAGGTATGGACTAACCAGAGTGTATGATTTTTCCTCTGAAAGATATTCGACACAGGAATGTTTGACGGGAATGCGAGTTGAGAGTTTGATCATGTTTACCTACAAAGCATGAGTATATTCCGATTCAAAATGTGCACCATTAAATAGTTATGGATATGCCACTGTGAATCGTCAAGTTACCTGACAGTTTGATCTTTCTCATACTGCGATCGGCCCTGAACATCTCGCTATTTAATGTAAGTACACGTCGGAAGAAATATATAAGTTCACACAATGAAATTGACTGGAACTAAACGCACCGCCAAGAAACAAAAAATGTGTTAATATTCCTTTCATAAATTCAATTTTTGAGACAGAAAATCATCTTACTCCGGAAAAGTCAAAGTTACCACACATCGACTTAATAAGTGAGCACGCTTAATAGCTCTGTGTGTTTCGTCAACGAAAGTATTAGCCTGATAACGCCTGAAGTTTCATGGTCGACCTCAACTACTTTCTATTTGTTTTATGCATCACTTTTCGTAGAACTATCCGGTAAGTATGATGTATTTGGCTTGATTAGGAATAACATAGAACGTGTTCGTTCGCCATATCGTTTTATATTCATATTGTATTAAGCAATTGTGTCACACACAGTGTGTTGTTTTCGTCCACTGTGTGCTCACTGTGTTAAAATCCAGCTGGGCATTCAGCATTCTACAATGTTTATGGTCTTCTCAACCAGCTGGATTAAATCCGGTTTCTCACTCACGCACGAACTCCATTCTCTTCAGTGATGTTGGCTATTCTAAAATGTGTTATGATCACACAGCCCTGAAAGGGTGGAAGATGTGACTTATTTTCACGTATGACGTACGCATTCAAAAGTAATTACACAATACACAGTGATCGATATTACATTCATATTTTTCATAATAGATGAACAATTCAGCAGCTGACCAAGAGGAGATTTCTGTGTACCATTTGAGTTATACTCACTGAATTTTATACACAAAATTACTCATTTGCCACTGTTTATGGTCTGGCATAACATATCGGCCAGAGAGAATAAGGCAGTTCATCGGCATTGTATTTAACACGCTAGTCTCACAGGCACCAGGGGCAGAGCGCAAACTTTGATCTCGACAAGGATACACACTAATGATGAGCTCTAATAAGGACGAAACTCGAATCTGGTCTTCATTTTCGAAGTGGTTCAAATTTAATTTGATCGGATTAACAGCTCTTAGTAGGTCTTAATCCAGTGCTGGTCAATTTGACCCGTGAAATCAGCGTGGTAGATCGTATGTCGATTCCCATGATCAACATAACGTTTGCAGAGTGATACAGATACAAGAAAATCACAAATTTTTATGGGTGATTCATAAAAGCGTGAGACAACTCACATTTGCAGTCGGTAAATTCAAGTGTACATGGTTCACCTGTATGGCAACACAGACGTATACTCATGCAAAACCATACATCGATAGATGCATTTGAAGGTCAAACGAGACAGTTTACGCATCGTATACTGTTTGAATCAACGCCTTCCATTATGACACACCTATAGTTGTTTTGTCAACAGATATAGATGGAGACGGATTGTCGCGAATTTTAAAAGTTATAATCTGTAGAGAATTAATAGGATGATTAATATTGAATAAGGTTGGTCAACGCTGAGCAACTCACGTATATAATTGATACCTGAATATAGAACCATGGAGTTGCCATGGCCATCTTAACATATCATGATGCATTTGGAATCCACGTCACACACAACGTCTAGACACGTGTATTCACGAGAGATTAGTCATTTATATAAGGCACAAACACAGCACAAGATGAATCCATTTCACACAGCCTTACCATCCACATAGCGCCCAACATGAACATTAGAGAAATTCGTGGGAAAAAGGCAGCAGTTTAGGACAGAGAGTCAAACACATGATTTTCAGACAAAAATTGTTCGTGAACTTGACCACACTGTGTACGTAGTGACCATCCCGCGGTATGCTGAGACGCGTTGTTTATTGCAAACCAACCTGTACCAGATGGTACTCAAATTTCCTGAAATTCGCACCGGCTGCTCCTAAATATGTCGTGGTGAAAACACTTTACCATTGGACTTGGGCACTTTGCCTGCCGGACACCTTTGCAGAAGTGGAATTGGGAACTCACGCCGATAATTTATTATTATTTATGATCAAAGAATTATCCAGTTGTCTTTAGTAAAGGACACGCTCAGGAAGTGGCATTGACGATGGTGCCAAATGGCTATAGTGTTTGGCGTGCCGTGCAATTTATCGTACCGGGTAATCCAGCGTCTCAGATTAATAGAGAATAGGGCCCACAACTTTGCAGAACAGAATATGTTGAATGAGATCAGAAAAGACCCTTACTGTGACGTTGAGACTGTCGTTGGTTCAGCTGGCATGCGAGATCCTCCCATGGTTCGCAATTTTTGCATTTTTGCAACAGTTTGCGTAATATCCATATCGTGGACCATGCGATTGACGAGAGTATGAGAAGTTGGTCCACCTATCCAGTGCTTGCTCTTTTAACCGTTTTCAACTGCATGCGTTGCACAAAGTGTTTTAACAATATCCGTTTGCTTGATTTAGCTATCACTTTTAAGTCTCCAGAGCAGCCGCTTACTCATCTCTTTGAAATGCACCAGCTCAACCAGGAGCCCTCCACTAAATTACATCATTGTGTTTGCGGCATGGTTCAACAGAGTGTTCCACGAAGGCTATCCTCACTAATGTATGCTTGCGTAGTGAAGGGATCCACGTGCGACTGTCTATCAACGGTCTTGTTCCGAGAAGACACTGATTATCAGTGTCAGTGCGTAGAATTACAAGCATGATTCACTATGTAGATAGCTTCCCTGTGACACAAATACGTGATGCATCTACATTACTAATGTTGTTCTGCGTGGTTAAGTCAAATTTCGACGTAATCTTCAGTAGTCCTTGCAGTATCCAGCTCATTGTGTAAAGTGGTCGGTCATAATCCACAAAGACTAGGCAGCTGAAGACATGGGGTTATACTTGGTCAGGTGATAAAAACGCACATCAGCTGATGTGCATCGTTGTGTCAAATTATCTTCTACTCTACTGGATGACTCGGATTTGCTGGCGTTTATGGTTATCAGCTGTAATGAGATACATCAATCTATATAATTCAGGATTGCGACGTTAACACTGGAACCGAAATCATCCGACTTGGTTAGATCCGAAGAACTTACCACAATATTTCATTTCTGGATTGTGCAGTGCAAATGATTGTTAGTTATCAGGATGCTTGATGTACAACTTGAGACCTCAATTCACAAGTGTCATATAAATAGACGCTGCGGCACGAACATTCTAATGAATAACCTTGTTGAGATTTTAGGTCCAGAGGACGTTCAACAAGTTTGCAGCTGTTCACTTTAGTCCCCCATATCCCTCCACTAACAAGAATAAGAACATAGCAATAGCTTATTTGCTCCCGTTACGGTTAACACAAACTTTGATTTAACGCACTTATTGACTAACTTAATCTTATATTGATCACCGTGATGAACGATCAGGAGCTTCAGCATATACAGCAGGTATGACAAGACACGTCATTTGGAATCTTACAAAAGATAAACATAATGACCAAAATTCGTTTGACTTCTAAGAAGTGCATTATAATCGCAAGATTGACGAAAGTGATCAACGGGCGCTGTGTTTCCAACTTCTTTTTTACGAACCGGAACAATGACAATTCACGGGAACTAAACGGAAGGATGAACAAGCAGAAACAGTGCCTACTAATTGTTCTTTGTGGATTAGTGTTAAATGTGAGATTATGAGCAGAAATCGTGTTCATTATTTTCAAGACAGACCGTGTGTAATTCACACAATGGTCAGATTGATCAGCACACATATGAACGCACGTCTCATATAGTCAGCTGAAATGAAACAGTTTAGGGGGTTATAATGTGAATACGAAAATACCCGAATGAGAATTTTCGGGTGGACAATTGTGTTGAGCACAAAAGCGCGAACTACGTATTTGGTTATTTTTAGTGACAGAAGAAACCAAGAGGAATAAAATGTCGTAAAAGAAGCGGAGTTACCAGTAGTTCATTATCCATGTTGGATGAAGGGCTTAACAAAAGGTAGTTGGAATTGTCCGAGACCAGATTCTCATCTGTGTACGTGTCGCTGACACGACTCACAGTTTGATCCAGGGACCAACATCAAGTAAAGATTAGCCTAATATGGTGCAAACTGTTCACTATCACAGTAGCCTGTTGCACCAATGATGGTTGAATATTTTTTGCTGTTCTAAAGAACGACCATCCAACTGACAAATTCAGTTGAAGGGCAGGAATACAAGATTCCTGCGTTTAAATCCGTAGAGTCGATAAAATTTTCCGGTGGAACCTGGAAAATTGGTTATGAAACTAGCGCAATCGACCAAATACAACTATACTGTTCTTAACCATCTTATGAGAACAAGGCATATTTTGTGTGAGGCTGAAAGAACTAGCGAATTGCATTAGGCATGAGCCTCAAACTGATAGCCTATGATAGAACTATGTGGGTTGAGCAACGAAGCACAGAGAAATGTGACCTAGATACTCTGTGTGAGGCTTTCACGAAACTTATGTAATGAAGAATAATCTTCATCCTGCAAGTGGTGTGTTGGACTTGGGTGCAAAACAGCTTTACACACCAGTTCGAATAAATTTTAAGGTTTAGCGAAAAAAGTACAAGGGCATATTACTGTTGATTGTCTACAAAATAGTTTCCTGTATTATCATTCAAATCCAACTGACTTACCTTGACACATGTTATTTGTTTTGGTACAACTTTCTGCGGATGGCAATACAAAATGACAATCACGTTGGTTTGTTTATCTGCGACTGAACCAATTTCACACGCACCACAATACGTGGCGAAATCTCACTGAAAATTGCTACTTTGCTAAGTAGTCGCGTCCCCGAGAGTCATCGACTGACGTGTTCAACACACTCCGCTTGCATACACAAATCGAGTAACCATCACTCTGCTTGAAAAGTTCAAGCCTTTGAACAGTACGATGTTATTGAAGTCTGATACGATAATCACGTTCACAAGAGAGCACCTGATCGAATTCACACAGTGGGCTGAAATCCAACTTCTTAAAAACCCTGTTCACTTGTCACGTCGAATTTTACTTCCAAAATTGAAGTCCAGGGTATTAGTTGAACGAACGTTAGGCTATCTCAACTAGAAAGTATTGGGGGTATTTAAACGCCCATTTTATTCTAAACATTTTGACAAGGTACCACATCTCTCTATGACTGGAGGTCAAATTATTTGCAGCATTTAACAGATGTTTGTCTGCTATGTACCCAACAATTCCGACCATTTGTTGATAAGCAGTGAGGAGCTGACTGATGTAATTTAAACACCATTCATACTTGATCATGGCTACTGCATTCACACAGAATTTCCAGCCACACCCTTTCTAACAGAAGCGCTTTGTTCCGGTTTCACTTGTCAGAGTTGATCGATAGATCATGTCCTAGCCAGAGTGTGGAACTGGCACTCCGACCAAGCTCTCTTGAGGCAGTCGTGTTGTACACGGCACCAGTGATCTCATCTCAGATAAGACTGAACTGTCATATACAAACGACTAGACGCATTCACTCCTCAGTACTATTTAGGTTACATTGTCGCCTAAATAGGCGACATAGAAATCATTCTGTTAATTCCAATCGATATTCACCACTGTTTGGACTTCTCATCAAGTTGACATCACTGAGTTCAACTAACTCGTTGGACAATAGTTGAGTTGCCGGATTCTGGTTGGGATAAATTGAACATCACAACAACTGATTCCAACTTACGCATTCACACAGATATTTCTGTCCGTACAAGTTTACAGGTAGCACTAAACTAATTGCAAATTGGTTTGAATAAAACGGATCGCAATATAACTACGAATATATATATATATATACATATGCTGATGAGTAACTAAACAGCCTCTTAAGAGTTGTAACGATTTCCGCCATTTCTATCCGATGGTGAGTCCTGGTCGTGAAATCATCGATTGGAAATAACAGGACAGTTAATGTGTCTCCAATCGAGATGATTGGACAATCGAATCACATTTTTATTAACAAACGAAACGTGTTTGATACGCAAATTCCAGTGCGCTCTACTAACGGCAAAATTCGGAACAGCTGATACCCTTCGGAAGGGGTCAGCAGAATGGCTCATCGGAATAAAGCAGCTGCGATCAAGTGTAGGTGATGTCCAGTTTGAAATAAACTGGCATCCTGAAGAGTACCAATTTTCCCACCTAACTGTGCATTTCATAGTTGATCAAGGAAGGTAATGAATGATTGGGGGTGCAGAGGTGCAGAGACAAAAGGAAGTGTCATTCATTAGTTCGATTTTAATGACTTATGTTAACCTATCTAGTGAGACCCATCTAGTAAAGCTGTGGTGTTCGAGATGACATGTCCAATGACTCCCCAAAAGTGCGGCAATTTGACCTAATTCAGATGAGTTGGATGCATCAAATCGTAGTAATCTGTTCAGTCTCAGTCCATGTAATTATCACGGAGTGTCTCTTGCTATCGAAAGAGGCCATGCCATGGCGATATTTCGACGACTTGTCCGTTGCTTGTTGCCGTCATCTTGCTCGACAGATTTCTACGGGTAACCACAAAACGTTGTGACGCTCAATATTTGGTCATCTCAGACAGATGCATCGTGCACTGATCTCAACCACAGTTCCTCAAAAACAGTGGACGTTAATATTTTTTTCCAGAGCGACTAACAGTCAGTGCATAGATTGAAGAGTAAATATCGGTTTAAAAGTCGAAATTGATTAACATTTTGTCACATGTTTGCTAACAGCGTATCTTCAAGCATCTTGGGAATTTCAAGAGGACTCACGATAATAACGTCATTTAAAGTCCGAGCGACAAGCAAACCAGTTGTAAGTTGTCGTCAATTTTGATCCAACACTGTTCGACAGTAGGCCGCGTTGTTGTGCGTGATTTACTGTGTATTTCGGGTATTGACAAATGCTTCACGTGTATGAATTGCACCCGAATTTATACTAGTTTCGGGTTTTTTGAGTGAACACGTTAAAAGGGATAGAACCAGCAGAAATGTGAACATAGGTATAATATTCCTTCACATTAACTGCTGCCACTAAGTGGCGGTATTTGAGAGATAAATTACTCGGATTGACGTAGTCCTGTTACACCTTAGAACTACACATTCTTCTATGCGACAGAATCGGCCAAGGCACTGGTCTAAGATCTGCATGTGAGTGACGGACAGAAAACTTCAGTTGCAGGCTTCATATAGCCAGTACAATGGAGTCGATATCCAAACGTTCTTCTCCAAACCGCTGTGACTCGACAGAAGATTAACTGTACACTGTAGTGTATATTCGTGAGCAAACATTCACTACATGTTTTATCCTGCACAGAATAAGTACGTTTTCATTGATGAGGTTAGAATGGAATGGTGCATATTCTCATAGTCGTTCGTCGAGTTGGGGACGACTAACTCTTACTTGATTCCAATGAAACAAATCCGATCAGCGATGGCCTCACCATCTTTAGTCCGAAAGATAATGCGGGAATACTGATACCGATTTGAGTAACCGGCCCAAATTGGAATATTCATGGTCAACACATGTGCCAGCTCAGCAGCTTCTGAATATGTTATAACAAATAATATCTTTAAAAATTGCAGTTTAACAGAGGTGACCTTGACCTTAAAGTTGCAGGGTAGCACGGGAAAACGAACCAATACTACACGCATATTTTCTGATAACCGTAAAGTGTCCAAACACTGTTGCGATTCGAGTCGACCAGTGTACAAATGATAACTCATACTATTGGAAAGTACATTTGCTCACAATCACGAGGACTTACCTAAGCAAGTTATGGTCTCAACCGGAAAATAACACCCTTCGATGATTCAATAAAAGTGTAAACCTTGTTTGGATTACAATATAAAAATCATGTCTGCTTTACAATCACCTCCCCACAGAGAGTAGGAGGTTATAAACAGTGTGCAATTCATACGAGAGGGAATGGTCTGTGTTATGAATGCATGCTGCATGCAGTTAAAGCAATCTGGTTACGGCTGGTCTAAATGACGCACATCAGACAACTTGAAAGAATTGGTTAATGTTCGTTTGATGTTTACAATCATCTGCTGACCACGCAGAACGGCCAGAAAGTGGACTAAACCAGGCAATTAATCGGCAGACTTCGTATCCGGTTCGGTACATGTTCAGCTTTCCGGTTGCATAACAAGGACAGCCTACCAGTTCAAAGTTCATCTGTGTGTACTCACTGTTTCACTTCATTGGTCAAAAGTGAAGCGGGATTTCGAATCTAATCTGGATACATCACCCATGTTGGTTGGGGTATGGTTGGACACAATGGAGCAACGATCACCATGGTCACTCATCTGGTTGAGAGTGAACATCAGGTGAACACTGATCAAGTCTTTCATGTGGTTTCTCGTATGCCAGATAACCCATCAAGGACTGTTCAAAGAAGAGCACACTGTACTGCCGAGGCTATCGGAATCAGGCTACACGACCCAGTATTCCATCGTCCGCATACGTTTATGCAGCCTTTGAATCTGCCATGATCACAAACCCGTCAGACCGATGGCCGGTCTACACGGTTATGCTAACGGATGACCATGATATCACTGGTCAGTCAAAGCCTTAACAAGTGACTCACTAGTGACATAGCTCTGCTGCAAACTGTTCGGTCGATATCTCGATCTCACTCCATCTCATCGTTAGGTAATTGTACCGGCCTAAACACGAATATTGGAAGACATATTAGCCGGCATATCTATACTGTGAATATCGTGTTAAGTATAGTTGAAAGGTAAATTTCACCTAATCAGCAATCATCTGTTAAGGAGAGTTAAACATATGAAACATGTGCTTGAAAAGTACTGTGCGAGACTCGAACAAGTAGACAGAAGTACGTGTGGCTCGCGTACAAATGGATAAACTGCACACCGTTAAAATGTGCAAAAACTTACCAATGAGGAATAACACGAGCAGTTGATAGCAAACGCTTGATCTGTTTGTCATGGTCTACGTCACTTCTGGAGGTACAGTCTATACTCGATTAACCAAGACGGTTTTATAGACATTGGAATTAAGGTAGAGGACACACATGAGACGAATGACAGGCATGCGCAAGCGAAATAACGAGGGTCAGAATAAGTCCACATACCAAGTGTGCAAAATGTTGATGATCTGAAACAACGGGAACAACAGAGTTATGAACTGGTGAGAAGTTAGTTAGTATTCGCTGGATTGACTGGAAGCCAGCAGCTTGAAATTCAGTTAGTATTACTGGGTGGCCAATTCCGTTCACTTCTAGCAACAGGGTGGCCAAACTGTTAACCGAAGAATCATCGTGAAATCCTTCGTTTCTATGAAAAAATAGAATGGGTCAGGGGAAATCACATTGTCAGAAATCAAGGTATTGTGAACAATGAATAAGTGGACTAAGATCACTTGAAGAGGTTTCAGGCAATTTTTCATGTTACTCCTTCCCATCGGTAACATTTTTAAAGGCGATGAATTATTTTCAAATTTTCTGTGTACCATAAAATTACTTGTTGTATAGCATGAGGTGATACGACGATTTTTCACTAGAACGACTTTCCACGTGAAACATTTTCACAATGATTTTAAACACTGTGACTGTTTTGATTTCGTGATTCCGAACATGTGCGATGAGTTGAAATCGGTAGTCTACATTTGTACACTACTTCCCGTGGTACAACAACACTCAGTGTCACGTCCGTATGTTCACGTGTGATAAGGTCGGAGGCGACGCATACTGGACAGGATGCTTTCCAGCAAGCTGTTCCCGGTTCGTTTCTTTGCTGTTCCCATTGAATGGCTGTCCATCTGTTGAGGATGCGATCTCGTTCTGAGATGTCCGCGCATCCGTTTTTGAAAAAGATCACGATTCACCTAACCCTATTGGTGTGTTCATCAGGATCAGACGCCTTTAACAAACTCATGCACGAACCTAGATCAGTTAATTGCCCTAATCCACGTGTTATCGGTGACCGCTGCGCGGTTCGATGCAACGGACATAAATTCCCACCCTGACAGCCGTACAGTTGTCATCACCATTATTGAACAAGGTCAGTTACAATGTAATCAACAGCCACAATTTCCTCAATTGTAATCGATACGTGAAGTAATACGTTATAGGTGAATAAGGGAATTCGATCGCGGTCGATTATTGTGGCTGGGCACACTAACAGTCCCAAGTTGGATAACTCTATTACGCATACCGTTTCAAGTTTCGCTAGTATGGTAGATATGGAAGCGAAAATGACACGTGATCCAGAAGCTATGTTCTCCGAAATTTCTGCGTTCCTCTTAAAAAATCGTTGTGTCACGTTCGGAATAAACAATGATGACCTCCCAGATATCCGCTGTAAATTCGGAGGGCTACACTACTAATGTCGGAATTGTAGAGCCACGTGCTCTAATTGGTTTACTTCAATAGCAGTTTAAAACGACGTTTTCGGAGCTATCAACTATCCGCGGTCTGTAGTGAATCGACCCACCTGACACTACCTTCCAGTCTCCTAGAACCACCCACCTTCTGGAACGCCGATGACATCGGCGATGACCCATAATTTAGAACTCTGAATTTCTCGCACATCCTATCAACGCACTTCGCGCGATTCCAACGATCAACAACATGAAGGAAACCGCGATTAGGGTCTTCCAAATAGACAACCAAATTTGAACTTATTCCTAAATAGAAGCGAGCGACTCAGCGATATTAATATTGTAAAAATACAGACCGGGAAGTCAATAAACTGATGTCGGACTCGAGAGGCTGTCGTCGTGATTCTTACCTATTCTTCAACAAAAGTCTGTGACAAATGTGTCGAATAGATCACGAAGTCATTTTCCACCGCAAGCGACAACTATATATTCCATAACTAGACCGCACATTTCGGCAGTCTGTAAGGTGGAGCATGTAGTCTGATCAATTTCGACGTCCCCAAAATCCTAAGCTCCCTGTAACGTAAGAGCTGCCTTACAAGCAACGGCGAAATGGCTAGCAGGGATGTTAGAGTTAGGCTATCCATGAAGATTAACATATTAGTTATGCATGACAGCTATCAGTCCACAGTTTGAGGGATTCATTCAAATTCGTTAAAATCTTGAAGGAACCAAATGCGTCAAGAAAAAGAATATTCTCGCTTAATGAAACATCCTCATTCACTGATATCCCGCTCAGGGAAACAATCGAGTTTCTAGGCGAGTATCTTGAGAACAACTCCATAAATGTGGGATTACCAGCAGAAGAATTAAAACGGTTGTTATACCGTTGTACCTATAATGATCAGTTTCAAGTTTCCGGTGGACTATATAGTCAAAAGGACGGGGTAGAAATGGGGTCACCATAAGGACCACAACTAGCTGATATTTTCACGGCAAAGCTTGTAAATGGAGCGCTAGTAACCCAGATTAATTCGTTTACTTTTCACAAGCGATATGTAGGTGACATTATCTGCGTAAAGGATGAATCAATAAGCCCTAGAGAAATACTGGAACGGTTCAA
>QNGE01009332.1:0-13193 GCA_008508345.1 Paragonimus westermani | reverse complement strand
ACAAACAACCGAGCTGCAAGTGAGAGTGAGGTGTCATCAGCGAGACAGCTTCTTTATCACCAACCTACCTCTTATAAAAAACGGAATCGTTTAAAACGTGCAGACACTTTCGCTCCGTCATTATCATGAACAAGTCTGTCATAATTGAACCCAGATATATTTGAATTGATTGACGAGCTAGAAGGACTCAGTCCCAAGAATAAATATATTCGCTTCTGGGATGCACAATCACTGTTTTCAGGACAAAATTTACCGACAATTCGACGCTGTTGTCGTGGATCCATCACTGGAGCAATTCTAGCCGACTTGATTTGTCAAATACTGGAAAACGTTCGAGAATTCTTCACATTCATTATTGACAGAACTCTGAAGTGAATGATAAACTTTTCGTAGTTCAATTTTTATTCTCACTAGCCACTGCATTTACTGTTAGTGGTCGCTGTTCTTATTTGGCTCTTTGATTCTGTTTAAAAATTACTTGAGCAATGAGGATAAAAAAAATCGTCTTCCGAATCCACACAACTTGACTTTCTTCAGCCGGGTGGCATTAGTTGTTCAACACATATGGCAAGATATTTTAAACGTGATTGCCTTTTTTTAGTACATCCGAACCGTACACAGAACAGATATGCGAAAATATATTGTGTCGAAAACTCTTTGGTTTTTAACTCGTTGTGGCTTAACCAAGGATTTACTTGATTGATTCAGTTCACATCATTTGCTTCTGAGTTCGTCGTTACTGATATTTGGTGAATTTTGTGTACTACCATTACGTGTCCGTTCAACTGAGTCTAATGAGTTGTCGAGGAGCAATCTTCATGTGTGCAATCCCCTCAACGTGATCGCGAGGTTTTCGTTGATTCACGTACCACTTTTTCCAATTTGCAGTCATGAAATTCTATAGGATGACGACCAGCATGGGTAAAATGGAAGGGGCTAGAAGTATTACACACTCTGATTCACGTAATAGGATAATCCCACCTTTACACGAACAATGTGAGTAACCCTCAATCAGCCATTTCCATCTAAGTAGGCTGCCACAGTGCATTCCTTCTATCCCCCAAGGAGAATATTTTACATAGTCTGTATGAACTCTTGGCTGATGTTCAGTTGAAGATTGAACAGAAACATAATTGTGTAGGCCCGGACAGAACATCTATATCACACACAAGCAGATTTGTAGATTATTTTGTCACGCAATTTCATATACCAAAGATTACTAGTGTTGTGGTCCAAGAACGCGGATGGCGTAAACATTGTGTATCCGGAAAATCAACACATGGGATATACGCTTCAACAGGAAATAAACAAACACTCATTTACATATAACACTGATCTCAGGACGTCACGGTTGTAACGGTTGCCAATGCCTAGTTGCTCTATATATAAGGGATCATTTCCTGCCGAACTGCAGTCCAATGTTTCTTCTTGTATCTTTCTCCTGACTACCTTATATCCAAATACATGCTCATGCCTTACTACTGAATAGTAGTGTGAGTTGAATAGTGCGATCGTCCGCCTACACAACACTAGTCACAACACACTGAAAGAGTGATGACCACCGTGGTTTGATGCACATCTAGGATAGGCATTGATTTATTGACAAAGCTGTCAGTCAAACTGTGATGGAAATCTCGATTCACCGATTATCCAAACCCCGACACAACAGAAGGTCTGACAGACGGCCAATCCAAATATCGCGTTAATGATACAACATCAGGAGTGGACGAACGGTCTCAGTGTTGTGCCTTCCGTTAATCGCCAATTCATCTGTTCCGTATTCCACCAATTAACATACAGTTTATGATGTTGCATGTGCTAATGAGATCAGCCAATGAAAGGCTGTGATTTCTTTAATACTGTTGTACATCTATAAATTTGGCGTCTCAATTCATGAATATCAATTGCTTACTGCTGCCAGTACCAGGTCTTTTCCTCATTACTTGCGTGGGAGGTTTCAATTCAAGTACGATTTCTAGGGCTATTCGAAGTCCCTAATTCTGAGTATCACACAAACCATCCACTGTATCGAACACGATGTGTCAGCTCTAACGCAACCTGAGAAGAACTATGTCAATTCAGCCACAAGCCTACGGTTCACTGTTGTATAACGTCGTGTAAACGATCACACACTCACACACATATCATGGTAGCCTCAGGTTTTCCGTTACTGGCGCGTAACCGTATATGTCTGACCACAAGTTGGCTGATACAAAATGACCTCCTAAGGTTGTGTTAGTGTAAATTCGTCACAGTGCTTCTATTACGTGAACTGTTTGTCAGCTTTTTTACTAAGTCGTCTTGTCTTTTCCACATATACAAAAAACCACAGATGTCACGGTTCACGCAGTGAGTTGTGATAATTACTAGCGTAGACTCATGAATATCCATAGTAAGTTCAACATCAGAATTGTACACTGTTTTGCTTAAGTATCCGTGTTTTAGGAGATACAAACTACTCAGCTCGCGTCCATAGAGTATGGGGACAAACGTGTCATCTTGAAATCACTCTAGAGTACATATATTGTAAAATCCCATTTAAAAAATTCACAGTTACAAACATGGTTCCGAAATATTTCTTTAAAATCGTCGCATGATAATATACCTGCTGTATATCTATCCACCGAGAACACTACTGCAGCGGTCCCAAAAGTAGCCTGATACTCTTGACCATATTTACTAAAGTTTACTTAACGTACTGAATACGAAAGTTGGACGGTCGGTGCCATTTATTCTTCTCCTGATCTCAGGTCCAAAGATGAACGAACCAGACCAACGGACATCGACCTTGCCCAACAGGACAGCCGCTCTTGGGGTGCAAAACGCACAGACATTATATGTCTACTGTTCGCAGTTGCACTGACTAATCTAGTAGCTAGTCTTGACAATTTGCTAGCTGGTGATTTTTACTTGAAGTTAAAACGATTCTTCCTGCAGTTGAAAAACTATAAACTCGACGTTATATCTGTAAACGTCCATCTGTCCGGGCAGGAGGGTGAATCCTGGTTTCTGTAATTGTGAATTTACTCCTTTGATCGCCGCATCAGTTTTCACTTTAAGCATGACCAATTTGTTACAATCAGAAATCCAGCCAAAACTGGTTTTGTGGGTAGTATTCAGGTTGCCCGGTCGTTTTCATAGGAATAAATATTTTAATAACAGATAACAATCATTGTGCTATCGGTAACAGCCATGACTTGGCCAAAGACATGCATATCAGTCTGTAATGGATGGACGGTACCACAAATGCCTCAGATGAGATATTAAGATGAGGTCAATGTAAGAGTTCAAATCAAAGACGATGTTTAAGGAGGATATTGTTATTCGGTATGATGACAACTTTGAACCTACCATGGAAGTTCGTTTGAACAGCGATGTCTTCCTTGGGGCAAGATCTTATCGGGAAGTCTGGCTCGGTTGATGGCGGTTTGCAAATTTCATAGCGTTTGCTTTCCCCGATCGAACTGATGGCTGGTTCACCTGTGGGGATTCGTGTCAGCCGGGCCAGTTGCGCTTCAATCCGGCTAATTTGCCCATACAGTTCGTGACCTGGTACAGTTTCGTTTGGCAGTCTTGCGTGAACTGCATCCAGTGGAATCAACGTCTACAAAATGAGACGATAACTCAGCGGTGTATTCCAAGAATGTTTAATCTTGTACACCTCAGGGCAGCTAAAATTTCTGTTAGAGCATAGATGATAATAGAGGTGAAAGTCAATACATAGTATACATTTGATGACCTATCGGTCCAAATAACGCTCTTCAAATTCGGTTCAATCATTACCAAATCATTATTAACGGAAACGTCTACCATTGAGTTATCAAAATCGACGGTGGATTCAGATTGCTTGAAAATCCCACGTCCGTCAATTAAGCGGTACGACCAGCAATAGAATGCATCCATTGAACTGAAAAATATCTTCTAATTCGTTCATAAATAGACTGTAGGTTTTTACAAGTTCATGTGAACCGCCGCTTAGATGTGAGTTGCAATAAGACCATCAGTACGTTTATCAGTCAGAATTTAGATCTAGAATGAGTGCAGATGTTTCAGAATTGTTGAAAACGATGACTGTTCGTAATGTATCCACAAAAAGAACCAGTGTTTTTGGAGTTTTTGGAAACACATTTTGATACCATAACTTTTTGCGTTATTCAGCAGCCTTGTTCTGCTACATGTACACACGTTTCATGGTTCAAAGCATTGTTTAAATCTAACAGTATGACGCTTACATCCCAAGAGTTGTTTTCGATTACTGCCACCCCCATTCCGCACTTGTACTCCTTTCGTCTACATCGTTGTTAAAATTAACTTGGAACGATGTAATCGTTGAAGCCTGTTTCAGCAGTGTGTTTCCGATATGCTTAAAATAACTTTCACATCTTATGACCTACTTAGCATTCTCTAACTTGTGTATGAGCGTTAATGTAATTTTCGTGCTCTCTTCTGATACTGCTCTTCATCAGCTACTTTGCCTGTTTTGTTGAAACGAACAAGAAAAGCAATTATTGAGATGTTTACTTGGTTAGCGGTTTGTCCAAATTGAACAGACGCGAGTGTGACGGGTTCGTAGAGGGACATGGACACAGGAAGACGCAGGTAATTTGATGTCAGTTATGCACATACGAATAAATGAGCACTTTATGACTGTATCACATGGAGGTACTAGGGCAACTGAAGAATCAACACAATCTGTTTTTGAACGAGAAAGGACAGATGATTGTGGTTTGCTATTGACACATCAGTCAACTGCTTCCGCATTCTCATAACGTTCATATGAAATCAGTTATGCAAACAGCTGTTCTCGATTAAATGGTGTGTGCGTGTGTAAGGTATACAGCAGCATTATAAAAATCAAGTAGGCTACTGAAAGTCATAGAAGTGGACTGTGCTCCGCTCCAACTCCGTGATTTTTAATTTTCTAACTGACCTGATATAATTTTCCCATACAACTTGCGCTTATCTCAAATTGTTGTAAAAGCCTGATAAAAATGGCTGAGAATAGCTACTTGCATAGTTGACTTCTTAGATCAGCCAGTTGCATGACTCACGTTTTGTGATGAGGAACAGAACAGTAAACGTTGAGGTATAGTTCACTCTAATACCTGACCCAAGTCAGCTCTAAAAGACTGAAACGGACTGACTTCGTTCTGTTTAGGTTTGTTGCAGAAGCAGATGGAAGGGTGTTCAAGCTAGCAAGCACTTTTATGGAACCCTACAAATTAGACTCAGATAAGCAGTAAACCACCGGGGGAAAATACAAGTGTTGATTCATTCTGGCTTTTTATTGACTGTATGGAGGAGTATTTTCCACAGTCTTAGACATAAGATATTCCCTATAATTTCTTGTATAGTTCCAAGAAACAAATCATTACGTTGTTACCGATAAAATAAGAACAGGGACGTTGATAACGAAGATTTCACGTCATTCCTCCGTACTATGCACACGGGTACAATAGGACGGTTACATTGAGACGATTTTTCCGGATCAGCTTCAGTAATACCTCCTAAAAGCGTACTACACCGAATCCCCTCAGGGTATTCGACCATCATAACGATATGAACAGTTTCCTATCAGCTGCGTTTCTTCGAGGGAATGCAATACGTTAACGGAAAATAATGATTGTGATTGCAAAACCACACATTCAGAAAAATTCTTGTTACGTTCAAGTTTTCAAGACTGCTAGTAATTTAAGTAACTATTCAAAACAACAGAGACAACCATTTGCTGCAACTGACAACGTCAGCTTCGGTAGTTAGTAGTAGAACACAAACTATAAATAATGATGCGCGTGCGGAAGCTGATGACAATTCTGGGAATTTTGTGTGAAAATAACATTTACACATGGGCCCACCATTCCTCGTCCGTTGGTCCTATCTTGTTGGGCTCATCCGGTCGCCCATCTTGCCCGCGAACTGCTCGTTGTGGACTTTTGGATGTAGCTCACCACCGAGTTGAGGTGTTCCGTTGAGAGTCGGGATACTCCCACCTCCGGTTTGGTAATCCACCACAATATAATCCAGATCACGCCACTTGTGTGTGTCGCTCTATTAACAACTACTGATTAATTTGACGATAAACATTTTTGCTGTTACCAACGTGAGTAAGTTTCCACTGTGAAATATCAGAAAATCCGAGGCCAAGTTTGGTCGCAAAACTGTGGTCAGCGTAACTGGGGCATAAAGCACACACAGGTTCACCAATAAGCCCCTATTGCAATGGTTATCTATCTGCGGGTAATCAATTCGTTCTGTGTTAGTCCTGTTGTGGTCATAGTAACACGCAAAACACAAAAGTGGCCGAATATCGACAAAGTAGAGCAGTGCAATGAATGAGGCTCTTGCGATTAGTTGCGCTTAGTCGAAAACTCGGTTACTGCCTGCACATCTTAAGTTACCTAATGGGTGATCTTTTGAAGTGTTTTGCTGACGGAAATATCGAATGTGGACAGTGCCAGGGAGAATTCGACATAGCGAGTGTAACGAAACTCGGCATGCGCTATCTGGAAGACCTACCAAATAGAATAAATAATTTGATGATTGTGAACTTTTTGATCCCCACTGTATTATGTTATGAATGCATCAGTTAGTAGTTAATTCACTAAATGGAGTGTAACAGAAATGTTGTTAGCATTCGTGAATCCGAAGGTTTCGGTTACTTGAGCAGTACTTTTCGAAGGTGTATAAACACACCTTATAGAGTTGACAATAGTTGCCCAACGCCTATCGATTTTACTCGAATCTCCTATGCAAATCCGATTGGTAATTTAAAATTTTTCAGCTACATCAACGATAACGGTCCGCCCGCAGTTGAAATTCACACTCCACTGTCATCCGACCCTCGGTTTAGCGATAGAAACAACAGAGATGCAATTTGGTTCATCGGGCCTCAATGTTCTACTTCAACCAATGAACCAGGCGGTGTCCACAGACGATAGACAGACAAGTGAAAACACTGCCGAGTGCTATGATATTGTCTGTCCACCTCGTCACCATAAAGCACACTACTGTCGTCGAGTGCAAAATAAGGTACCACATGCCCTTAGTTTCTTTTGTTCCGGTCCAGTAATTGTTGTCATGTGTAATGCTGCACATGTTCAGACTGCATTTTTAGGGAGTGGTTGAAGCGGTAAACTCGTGGCCTTCCATGACATCCGTCATCTGGCAGTGCTGATAACAATGTTGACAGTTCGCTTGTTAAACATTAATTATTCCAACAGAATTTGGTTGAACTCGATTAGCATCACCCAGTAATTTCGGCAGCCAAATAGAGAGGAGTGGTGGTGACTCACACCAGTCAGCCAAGAAAACGTTCAGGCCGTGTTCACGGGGCTCAGTCGGCCTGCGAAGAACCACCTAATCTGCTACTAAGATAAATGAGATTTTGAATGCTTTTCAATGGTCACTCTCAAACCGACACTTCAAGATCGATTTTATCTCTGTTCGGACTCAACAAGGAGAGATAGTTTGAATGAAAGACCCAGCCAACTACTCATCGCGTTACGTGACAACGTCCTTACCCGTTCTTCCACCAGTAGTGTTAACGTTGCTTGTGATGGGGAAGTTTGTATGTAATTTAGTTGTGACTTGTATTAGTACTGTTAGTGTAGGTAAACACCGTTCATTTCAGATTACCAGTTTTACACTGGATACAGTCGTAAGGGCTCGAAGTTTGACTTTGATGTACAATGGTGGGAAATGGCATGGCGCGTTGTCTGCCCAAAGTACGTGCCTGCCTGTCACAACATGGTAGAGGTCTAACTAATATACGGTTGTTCACTACTGGCCATGGAGGTAGACCTTTTTAGATACACCATCTTGTCTCGGAGGTTTATTTTTCTTCTTGGAGCATTAAGACGCGTCTTTTTACTTCTCAGAACAGAATTAAGGAGTTGACTTCAAAGATAAGTCTNTCGACTGGATCGGACCAACGGGCGAGGCAGGGCAGGCGAAATACGACAGACGGCCAGATCGAAGGCGTGCTTTTTCCAACACTTAGAGGAACTTAGAGGAACATCTCGACACGATGTTGGAATACGGTCAAGGCCAACATTGGGTGGATGGCGGACAGCACGAGTGGGACGGACGAGCCATCGTGCAACGAAATCGGACAAACAGACGAGGAATGGCAGGCGGAAAACCCCCCGATAGAAGGCACCGATCACACACACTACGTGTGGACGGAAACCGGGGGTGTTGTGGATTGGAATTATGACTCATAAACGAGAGAGCGCGTGTTGCATGCGACTGGCGATTTGGACAATAAAAATTGTGCTTTATCGGACGCCTTCTCGCTACAATACTGGGGTGGAGAGGAAAGAGTATATTCCCTTTCCCTAGAAAAGTGCACTGGAAATTTATCCAGACAGCTTGGTAATTCGTGCTACCGAAATGGTAGATTCCTTGTTTATGACCTTGTCACATCTTGTTGGAGCGGATAACCACAATCCACCTCGGACAGGCACTTTGCATTATCTACGGTTGCAAGGGCTCGAACTGGTATCTCTAATTCATCTTGACAATGATCTTCAAACCTATACTCCGTGAGCGGTTACTTTCTCTGTCGTTCTCCTCAGGCGGAGATACTGTGAATGGGAGTCTAAATCAGTAATTCATCTCCTTGTAAACTGTCATTCCTGCTCTCTCGGTCATCATTTTTATGGGCATCAGTTGTGATGGTGTAATTAATTTGGTAAGAAGGATGTGAGTTTCCTCTCGTAAAGCGAGAGATACCCAGATCGATCTTCATTACGACTACCTCTAAATCATGAATCTGAGCAAGGATGAAAACCTTTATTCAGTGTGGACTTGGAGGTGAGTCTCACAGTGTGTTATAACCAGGCAACTTTGTACATAAGGCAAACAACAACCTGATATGTAACACAAACTTTGCACATCAACGCTAAAAGTGACACCAAGGTACGTTTAACTTAACGGCTGTTTTGAACTATGCTTGCCTACACACACACCGGGAAGATCGTCATGAGTTTGGAATTACGAAACACTAAACCAACTGCTGTAACCCAGCTTCTTCACACAAGGTTGGGGTGGGAAGCCAGAGACTAGCTGAACTTGTCATTTGTCAATTACAACTCTGATAAGACACCTGAGACTACTGTGTCACAAGCTCCATTCTGTCAAAACGATGGGAGAACGTAAATTCTAAGATTGGTTATTCAACAGTGCGGTTTTGCTTCCACACACTTCTGCACAGTCTTTTCTATGACAAGTAGATTACCTTATTGAAGAATTGTGAAAATATCAGAAGCAAGAACTATCTTGATGCAACTGGTCAAACGTACTTACACCCCAAAAACAAATTGATCTTTTAGAAGATCAGTCGGTTTCAGATAAGTGAGCTCATCAACTGACCAGCTGATCTAACTCCGCACTATGACTAAGTTGTCACGCAGCACCATTGATTGACGCGGACGCACTGACTTAAGAAAAAGCACCGCTGGACAAAACAACCAATTTTGCCAATACCACCTTAAGCTATTCATATCATTGCAAGTGCTAACGTCTGGTCGCTTGTAATAATCAACCGCAGAACTAGTTGCGTCATCAAGTGAGCATGAGTTCGACAAATAATACCTTATGCTCCACAGTACTGATGTGACTATACACACCAACTGTCCAGAGAGTAATTTCATGTGGGCATATCAACGGGCTGATACAATACCAAATAGCTAGTCCCGGTGCTTTTCCGATGCTCGATGTGATCCACTCTTTGCACACGTAACCTAGGTTGACCATCAGCTTGGCTGGAATGGTATAAGTCAGTATATTGCATTTTCTCATCTCGGCCTCTTGTTGCATTGGTTATGTGTAACATGTTCGGTTAGCTGTACTAAAACATGTTCGGTCACAGAATGCATTTAGAAAGACGTACCGATATCTTTTGATTACTTTATGCAACACTAATTCTATCTGCGGAAATCTATTCGAAATTGACTACGGAAGGAAGTGGCAATTTAAAGACTGCAAGTTTATGCGGAATTCACCAATATAGCCCTTGGTTTTTTGTACATCAGTGTGATCATTGACACCACAAACGTGTACACAGTCTATACATTTATCTTTCGAAAGTGAGATTCACATTCGAATACGTAACCATCGCATTGGGGGCCGAATCTCTAATCCACTAGACCTCAAGCCCTACGAAAATCGTTTGTAACAAATGAATCCACTTGACTGTGTGTAGCTGATAATTTCTGCCGAGGCAAATGTTAATCCTGATGGTGTGGGCTTGAAGATGAGCATCAGAGTGTGTTTAGATTGTTTACAAGTCTTCACCACCGTCACGTGTTAGCGGGTTATTCCATTCCTGTTACCGATAAAAAGGTTCCAAATCAGTGACTACTCATGAGAAGTGGTTTAGATTTTCCGAACGACGACAACTGAATAATCACCATTCTCCTGCAAACAAGTACTTGTATCAATAAAACTTCAACACGTTAAAACGGGTTGCGGCCCCACTTCAAAGTTTTTCATACAATCGTAATTTAGTCGAAATATAGCCTACGCAACATCACTACAGACTGTCGTGAGTATCTTAGCACAGAAGTGGCTTATAACCATAGTAATCTCTACTAATAACCGTTTGTTTATTGTACAGTGAACAGTCGGCATGGATTACGACTGCTGTTAAAAAGGAGCATATAATATGTAGCCAAGTAAACAACCGAAGTAGTTATCGCGCCCAGACTCACCAGTGATGATTGAACAGTTCTTGGCCTCAAGATATCCAAACTGCAAGCTGAAGCACGTTGCTCCGTGGAATTCAGAAGATTTTCAAAACGGTCGATCCTACAAACGCAATTAATGGAGGCGTTTGTCATAAGTTACACTGACAAAATATTGGTGCAATAACGTATATTAATGACGCGCTCTCTAGGGTAGTTGGGTGTTCCGTGGTAAACAGAGAGAAGTATTTGGGGTACGTAATTTTCAGTAGTGGTACTTGACGTTCCGAATCGTCATCATCGATCGTATCGAAATACGGTCGACCAGGGGCGATGTTTATAGTCAGGCAGAAACCGCAGGGTATGCAAAAGTACGTCATTATGTCATGTATTCGCCCATTCATATGGATTATCTTGATCAATCGTCTGTTTTCAATTGAGCAGATCTGATTTTCTTATTGAAGAATACAGTGCAACATCTACGTTTTACACAGACTGTCATCATATGTTCCCTTTCATCCGCCTGCTGAGAACTACTATTCTTTTGAATCCGAAACTCAGTACTGCCAATTTGTATCGCACTATTTACGTGCTTTGTTTAGTAGTATGCAACTCTGTCGACCAAAGCCTCCCTTCAGCTATCTTAGGGTCGGATGTGGAGCTCGCAGAATTCAGATTGAAAAGTAGCCATAACAAGCCTTGTGTGACAGCAAAGAAATAATCATCTAGTCCGTCACTTGCTGATTTATCTGTCACGATGACGCAGGTCACACGTCCACCTTTTTAGATGACAAGACACCTGAAACTTCTTGAAAGTTTCTTCTTGACAAGAAGATCCTCAACCGAGTAGTTCACATGCAGCATACACTTAAGATCACTGTGTATGTGGTGGTTAGATCGCGAATTATATCCTGTAGTGAGCTCATAGGCACTAACTAGCTCTCTCTGATTTTGTGCTAAGTCATTTTCTGAGTTCACTGCCGAACACTCAAGGATCTTGATCATATTAGCACAAAACAACACATAGATAGTTGCGTATAAGCACCGGACTAACCTATAAACACACTTTCTCCGTTCCCTCCTATATGACCGGACAATGTAGGCGTTAGCCGCTGATGTTTTCAGCTGAAAGCTAGTGGGTAATGACTGGATTGTTCATAATATGAGTTCAGTAGAATAACGGTTAACTTGGTTATCTTATGAGTATGAAGGTCGAACTTCTAATCCACTTACTGACACGAATATGTGATGTAGGTCAGACCGTTATTACTGCACTGAAATTGACAAGCTGTTAATAGTGTTTCAGTGTGTATGTCTATTTTGTGAATGGATACAGCTGAAAACCACACTGAAGAAATTGAATATTGCCGCAGGTACACATACACTGATGATGCTTAACAGAAATAAACGGTGGAGAAAAGTCTAAGAAAACTGTGGAACTGGCTGATGGTAGTGATGTGACTTAGGAAACTGCATTCGCCACAATGTTCAATGGGCGATTAATTAAGGGGATGGTTGGAAGGATGGGAAACAAATGCAGGTCGTCAGTATCATGCACAACGGAACGGAGTGTGTCGTATGTGAATCAAACACTGGCTAACATGTATATTGGATTCAAGCTTAAATGAGTTTAGATGACTGAGAGAAATGGGGAATATGTACAAAGTGCTTTTGAACGCACAGCTGCCACCTTTTCAGCCTGATTCCGAGCGTCTCCGCTCATGACAAAAACGAATCTCTATTGAGTGAGAGAAATTTTATGCATGATTTTGTCAGCGTTATTCTGTTCAAAATCGCAATGACGTATTCCCCAACAACATTATATGGTTCGAACATCAACTATGATGAACAGCCGTGACGCTAATTCTGGGTCACTTTTTGACGTCGGATATCTGGTGCTCATCTTGCTACTGATTTCTCGATTTCTTTTAAACAGTTGCTGTCTCCGTACACCGATTATGCTGATTCCAACGAGCTACATTACACACAAGAAATACATGGTGACTTGACATCTCATTACCAGTTATTAGCACAGTCTTCTTCACTGCTTATAACAATAATGAACTGGTGGCACCAAACACACTGTTCATTTCGGCGGTTCCAAACAGTTTTCAAAACGAGTCAAACGACTCACGGAACTTTTATTTCTGACCCAATACACCCGAAATGCCAACAATGCTGATAACCACCTAATTGGGAAATACTACATTATTAAAACATTATCGGTAAGATTTTTTTTATTCATTTAACTGGTTTTCCTGGCGTTCCGTCTTTCGTAAACCTGAGAGATTTTTTCACAAGGAAGGGATTGGCGTGATGAGGTTGATATTAAAAACCGCGCATTATTTTTTGTCTTTGGTGTCAGAAGACCGTAATTGTCAATTCTGTCAAGTTACGGTAAAAGGATTGCGAACTGATTTCAGCTACATTTACTAAGAACGGTTTGATCTTGAAGCTCGACAAAAAAGGTCTTATAGCTCCTAGTGTGGTGGATTGCCAGGTCGGGGG
>QNGE01009330.1:0-13200 GCA_008508345.1 Paragonimus westermani | reverse complement strand
TGACCACAGGAAGATAGTAATGAATTAACTTGTTCTTCCAGATTGGCAGGTGCTACAGATAACAACCAGTAAAGTAATCGATGTTCCGGATGGATCAGAATTCTCAACTATCTGGCCCAATTAGTTCAAGGCGCACCGTTGACTGATGATGTTAGAAATGCACAAATTCCATCATTACGACGGCTTATTTACTCGGTTCCGTTCACCGCAACATCGATTATTTCCTGTATTATTTCCAGCTCTACGGCCTATTTTGATAAAACATTGCAAGCCACAATAACCATGTTATTTTTTTGCCAACTTTTTGACAGTTTCAGCAGACAATAGCCTGTTCGGACTGTTTGTCAAGAACAAAGTGATTGAATAGTAGTGTTGATATGAAGCGCGTGGCTGACTGCCTCATGGGCAGTTTGCGGTACGTCAACCCATATGCTCCTATGGTTTCCTTCACGAACCTTACTTCTGTTACGACTGTCAAAATATCTGTTTCTCACTTCATGATAATGTTTAAACTTAGGTCGTGTCAAGTCAATAGACCACTTCAAATACCCCAGCTGATAGGTTCTTAATTGTCAACACTGTGCAATGTTAAGTTCTGAAGAATAAATAAACTATACGTAAACCACATTGGTTGAGGTGAAACTGGAACCGCAAGGTTATTGATATGATGTTGTGTATTTGGAATAGCAAGAGACGAGTAGTACAATACGCTCAACTGTTTGACGTGTATTGTAGAAATTACTCGAGGGTTACCTAAAAGTCCCAATATTTAAGTAGTCACCAAATAAATTTACGTTCTGTTGTAAGATTATTGGGGAATATGGGTAGACCATTACCTTGGGTTAAGAGCGAGAATAGGTAATTTCTTGGACGATTCTATTAGGGAACTTCTAGCGTGTGTTTACGAGCAATCCCGCGATGAGTCGTTAATCGGAATAATTTTGAGACCGTTCGGACATCCATTAGTTCAGAGCAACTCATGAGCAATCGTCAATTTGTCCTGTTTGTTATGTTTCGATCCTGAAGCAGAAAGCTCTCTTTCTGGCCTGAAAAAGTTTCTTTGTCAGGGTCGAAACGTCACCAATAAAAAATTACCTACTGTTTAAATTCTGTGCTGAGAGAATGGTTGAATTGTGTACGTGCGCGACTCAGATACATCCGCTCAAGTGATCGACTTACCCAGAGGACCACAGAATACTACGGTAGAATGGTTTAAGGAATAATTAGATATGCAGGTGTGAGTAAATCGTGGGACGAAGTGACGTGGGCTTGAAAGTGGACTCAGTTGAACTGTATAAAAAACAAACCCCTGAATTTATATGAAACCACTATTGCCACATATAAAAAGATCCGCGTTAGATATACTTCCAGTGTTTGTATAACACGAAATCGTTCCAATTAATCCGGTTTTCTGTTCAACTCATTTTATGCAGTGATTCGAAACTTTTGCATCCGGCCAACTTTTGTGGAAGCAATCTGACTGACCTATCTTATCAATATTACGAAATGGACGTCCTGGTGATGCGCCGTGTCAGGATGAAAGCACCAGTGCACTGTTGATGTACAGTGTTCAGCTCAGTGTTCACTGTCGTTCCAAAAATCTGATCGATATGTCGAACACATGTTGTTAAGAGCACGATATCAGAACGATTACAGTCTCTGCAAACGAACTCACTGATAACCACGTATATTGACCGTTATGGTTGCGGGATAACCAACGAATTTATTCGGCTCAATTAGGGAATATCTGGCCTTACATAGATGGTGTTCGGCTAAATTGCAAAATACACAGTTGACTTCCACTTAGTAAATTTGTGATTCACTCGGTCACATATGCGTCTGCATATTTGTGAGCTGTATTACTCTGCTAGTGTCGGTTATAACAACGCCATCTCGGAAGCACCGGCTTAGCATGCCGTACAGTCCGAGTGTAATGTCACCAACTTTAGTATTGTAACATTTGACTTGCTTTTTGAAACGAAAGACCAATTATCGAATGACTTTCTCCTCATCAAAGATTATGTTTTGAACTTACGCAACGCTTACACTGTTTGCAAGCACAAACTACCCAAGTGGGTGGTGCACGCAATGACGCAACTGGTAATTGCGACAGAGAGAATGAATCGAGATATTACCTCGTCCCAAGCAAGATATATCAAGGGAAGGGATTACTTTTACAACCTCCTTACCTAATTCAACTTTTCAATTCTTGTGTTTTTAAAGCAAACGATAATCAACACCTACCGTCCTGTCCTGTCTACGTGCATAAACTTTGTACTCAGATTAAGAGCTGACGGTTTCAAACGTCTTAAGTTCGTTGGTGTGGAAGGGTAGAGAAAAGTTAGAGTCTCGCGATATATATCTCCTTTCATCGTTATTCAAGTGAATCAAGGAAAGTAGTGTCCAAGTTTTCCCAAACGAGTAGATTGTTCACTAGTGATTGACTTAGGTGAGGGATGCACAACGCATCTGGATGACAGTACAGTAGTTGCGAGCTTAGCATAGCAGCACGAAAACCGTTGAGTTGAGACTTGTTTAGATTGAGCATACCTGATGTGTCACGTTGTAGGTAATACCAATCACGGTGAAGTATTCGACTAACAAAGAGTTGTGTACCAAAACGCAACAATAATTGCTGGTCACTGGCAAGCGCCGATTTTGTAGTAAGATATTCAGGCCAAACCTACATAGGAATTTGGCTTCATTAGTGGGCATACTGTTTGCTAGTTATGACTCTGTCGAAGGGTATACATAGTTTATAGTTTCTGGGATCTAGCCGAATAGTTCCCGTATAATAATAACGTAACGAGATACTTGTCGCCAAGTGGGTGTAATGTTCGACGATCGGCAACCTTTTAGAATTCTACAGACCGCCCTGTCTTTAAAAGGCCGGACATGAATAGCAAAACTACAGTGTTCTTGTGCACTTTAGAAGCTTCTGATTGCAAGCAGTTGAATCCAGTCGTTACCTGAATAACTGACAGATAGCTGTGTTAGTTTCGTTTGGTGAGGCCAGCGCGATGAGCTCCTGGGGGTGTCCTACAAACGGTCTGCAGGAAGCGTGAGAGCATCAGGCTTAGCAATCATCCACTAGCTACTGAAGTCATGCTGAGTGTTGTTGGCAGAACTATGAGAAAAAATGAAAACAAATTCACCGGATTATGTAGGAACCTCCGTTTCTCCTCTCGTATAACCGACCATCTCAGCAATCTTGCAAACATCTGTCATTTCATGCTTCACTAGAGTTCAAATATACACGGTCTGTAACTCATGAGATGAGACGGTAAATTATGGGAGATTTACTCACCAACAAACTGTCTAGTTTCATTTGATGGTTTCAGGGTGAATTTAGACCATATGAATTGAAGTGACTGTTCATCGGAAGTAGATGGTTAAACTAACGGCTTAAAAACCATGTAGGTAAATAATAATATGTAATTGACTTGATGGTGAATAATCGAAAACAGACCATTCATCGAAACACCCCCTATTTCTGTTGAGCCTGTAGGACGCTCTCCAAAAGATAATCAGTCGTATTTCTAGGTAATTTTGTCGTACTCAATCAGATACTGTTAAGACGTAAAATGAAAATATTTTAAGCCGATTGGTCATCTCAAAATACACGACTTCTGCTATCGATTGTGATGATGGATTTTGAGAACTTTTGGGAAATAATCGTAATCCAGCTGTTTTCCGGAGGGTATATTTCAATAACTTCAGTGCATACTCATGGGACCAATTTGTTTTGGGAATTCGTTTTTTTGCACAAAGCTTTTCTGTATTAGGTACAGTTTAGTTGTTTCTAGAATACGCACGTGAACAAAAACAAAACAAATCGCGATGGATTTTTTGTCTGAGTTCACTTGCGTCTCTGCCGTGGACGAAAAAATTGAGCAGTCACATTGAATGCATGGATGATGCAGAGCAAGCGAAAATTTTAAACATTAGGAAGTTTATGCAATCTCGAAAGTATGCTGAACGGGTTGCACAGCTTAGGTTAACATATTTGAACGAAGATGAATACACCTTTCAAGAAACGGTGTCTTGGTCGCCTTACAGATGAGGAGCGGCATAGTGATTTTGATATTCGTCAAAATTGAAAAAAAATGCAAATATAAGGTCAGGGAGTTGAAAGGTTTATATGTGTAAGGGAGAGACCGTAAACTCACCAATTCCCTGCATACGGAAGCGAGTCCTCCATAGGCACAAGTGAAAACAACTGAGACAAGTTACAGTTAGTAATCAGCAGTGATGTTTGTTGACGAACAGTGGAAGAGACATTCGAGTCAGTTGAAATCGTCGTACACTAATATTCGCCGAGTTCAAAGAATATCTTTATGCCTTGTCAATCAGTTTATTCTACAGGAACCGTAAATAAAACCGGTCAAATGGGGTGAACGAGTGATATGTGACCTTTGGACGCTGACAAGCCAATCCGTTAAGTTGACTGTAGCACAAGAACCTTTGTGTGACATTTTTACAGGTGTGTCACTCACCGATTATCTCATTAGCATGGTGAAGTAGGTGAAGGACTGAGTGCGTTATTCCGTTCATTCGTGACCTGCATTGTTGGTTGGTAGTTCAATTTACTGAATGTTCTGTCCATCTGTTACTGTAATAATGGTATCTACGGCTTACACAATTTTTTCGTGGTTTTAGAAAGCAGTAGTGGAATGAGCTGCAACTCACGTGTTGTCCAAACGGGTTAACAAATTCGAAATACAATCTTAGCTAGAGGGTATCTAAGAAAATAAACCTGAAAATATTTTCTTCTTCAAACATGAGGATACAGTCTGCCTTCCTGTGACGAAAGTCGATAGGATAAAAGTTAATGTTTTTCCAGCTAGTGTTTGAAGGCCGACTAGGTTCATCGCCAATTCAGTAGTTACACACTAAACACAACCAGAGTACTGAAGTGAAGGGCTGATAGCTTGGGTGTTATTGATTATCCGGTGCCTGTGAGCAAACCTCTCAGGCTGTTCACGTCTGACCTATTATCTTCGGGGTCGCCACGATTCTGCAGAAAGTAATTGAGTTGAACTTCATCGTCTATTAGTGGAGCGAATCGTGAACTGTTCGACTTACAATTCATTAAGAGGCTAAACAACTTTCCAGATTATTCCACTTGACATTCACGAATCACGTGCGTTTAGTTCCAAACTTCAAAGTTCACAGATGAATTGTCAAGAGTTTATTTACAAAAGAAATTTCAGGACCGCACTTTCCCAACACACACAGGCATACCAATCCAGAGAAATGAGTGACTTTGTATTTGAAACACGAATAACCACTTTAGAAGTAGGCTGTCTTTTTGATCTTGGGTCATTCTCGAACAAGCGATGTGAAATGTTTCCGTTTTGCATAGCGACATAGCTAATTAAATCACACTAACTAAAATTTTAGCTCCACTTCAACGTTGAAACACCTGATGCAATGTGCAAGCAGAAATGTTATCTGTTAAAATGATTTCACGCACGCACGGATAGCGAGTGGTAGTTAGGGTAACAAAAATATGTGAACGGACGTTGGCGTTGACTTCCAGCGGAGAGGTTAACAGGTGTTTCGACAAATCTTCCATTCGTCAACATTACCCACGCCAAAGATTTGAAACACCGATATGTTGGCGAACGTAAACCTAGTGGTCCACAAACCTATTAACCGGACTACGTGGTTGTGTTCGTTTCGGCTGCGGGAAGACATGCGAGTTATTTTCCATGGTTGCTAAGATTTCCTTTTTCCGCCGATTGCATTTGACGATTAGCTTGTGGCTGATTTGCAATGTATCTACGGTAGATAAAATCGTCATACAGCCACCTTGGATCATTGTTGTTGTGTACTAGATAATTTGCGGGTGAACTAAAATTAGATGATGAATTTCAACCAGTAAGGAGAGGATTTGCAATAGGTGCAGAAAGAAAGCTAACTACTATACTCAGAGTAACGTAAGTCACTAGTGACTGATGCTCATGAATGTGAGAGATGATATTTGTGGCACCAGGAGAACCATCTGTCCACAGTGCCATCTTCGGCTGAAAGTAGGCCGCAAGTGAACATTGATCAGGCCATCCAACTGGTTTGTCACGCGGTAAGTAACTTATTAAAAGTCGTCCGAATGGGGAAATTTTATACCACCCAGGCTGACGCAATCGGGTTGCTTGGCCCTGCACTGTGTCATGCGTCTACCATGACCGCAAATCCGCCTGATCTATGGCCAATTTGTGCGGTCTGACTAATGGATAATCGTGACGTAATGGACCAACCAAACCATAGTCCATTGGTTGGACAAAGACCTAGTTTTTCTGTAGTTAGACTTATCCATATCTGGATTTAATTGTAGAAAACAATTAATTATACTGGTTCACAGATGAATTACCGTAGACGTACGTTCGCCTCTGCTTCTTCATTCTCATTATAGCTATGACCATAATTCTGCCGATGAGATAATATTTTTGTAGACTGTTCATTTTAATAAGAACTGTTCACCAAAGTTTGCTGGTAAGTTAATTAATTCGGTTGTTCCGGGAACAGCCGTCTCTTTTAACACAAACGCTAAAGCCTCAGCTTTAACGCAATGGTCTAATGCGTGAATTAATTATATCTTCTGAATAAACCGCGTTATACAAAGCATTCTGTGAAACTCAACGATATATTACAACCTCTTGGGCAACAAACCTCCTCAGACTCTACCATCCATCCAGATATCCATCTTCAAATTTGTAAAACCATCGTCACGTGAATCAACGGGACAAGTCAGCTCCTCAGTAGTCGTCTGTTCTCAGGCCTTGTAAACCCTTAGCATTTTAATACAGCTTCAAATTATTGGGCCAAATTGATGCAACAAAATTACTCAACTAGAAATTCCAATTTGCCTTCTACAGTATTTGACCGTGTAGTTCACCATAACCTATTTGCGAAATGCTTTTTTGGTCTCTGTGTTTCGAACATTCCGGTGAGGTGATTAAAGAATTCGAAAACCGTCATAGCATATTTAGTGTTGACCAGGTTGCTGACAGGATTAGTGCAGTATCCTTCAAGGCTAGTCGGCTGGCTATGACAACCTTGTTACTCATTCCCAGATTCCACTATGTTACTCTGGTAACTTGGCGATCACAAAACACATTCATTTTCAGAACTCCAGCAAACTTCCTGTTTATTAATTTCCCCTTGTCAATCCTCATATTCTCAGGTCACCAGTTTTTAGGAAATTTCATCAGTTCCACGAAAAACATGGCATACTGTTGAAGGAGTTTACTTCTAACTATAAAGTCTTGTTCGTTAAATTAAAATCCATGCTGTTAATTCGTAAACGATACAAATTAGAGTCACTTGGTGTGGTTTGTCAAGTAGACTGTTTTTATTAGTAAACAACAAGCTAAATGGTACAAGAGACAAACGGTCAATCATCTGATTCCCACCTACTTGGATTAGCATCGTGTATTTTGCGTAGTTCAATTTTGTGTTCTGTTGGTCGCGTATGCAAGAAAATCGAACACCATTACTATGTTTAATGAAGACCGCACGCCAGATAAACCCGTCGTCCGTCCAGGTAATTTATGTTGAATGCTATTTTTCCGACAACTGGACTATGCCCTCAGGATCTGTGTACCTGGATGGCCGGAATACTAACCTCTTGTTAGATACGTCCTGTTACTGATTAACCACATTTTCGTTAAGCAACATTCCGACTGACCTTCGAATGAACTGTGACGAACGTGTTTTCTTGGATTGTTTGCATCCAATTTCATTAGCTTCATTGGTATTTTCATCATCGGATTCTCATGCTGAACTACACTACGCTCAGTGGAACAAAAAATGTGTTTGCGTTGCTTAAACTGTTTTGTGAAATAAAACATATATTCACTTATTAAAGCTCTGTATAGTAAACCATGAGCAGGTATATCACCCTTGACATAGCATATACAAATTTGACCCAATTTTCAGTATCGCATTCAGTGAAAGAAGCTTAATCGCAGTAAAAATAAAGATTAACTTCATTATCACTCAATGTCAAGTAGTGTAGCAAACTTATTAAAAAAGCAAATGTATGAGTAAAGATGTTCATGCACCAAAAACTTGGTATTTTATCTAACAGGTGAGAAGCAAGGACAATACGAAAACCTGCATATTTTGCAGTAGGTTTTCATTTAATCAACCACACTGATGTTAGTCAACTAATTAAAAAATGAACTGCCGTGAAATTGCATTTCATAGGTCAGCATAACTTTACAGATTGCTATGAATTTCCATAAAAAGATATGTAGGTAATTGGTTAATAAGTGGCTGTTTATTATCATACAAAATACAGAAATTCTGTTCACTCTGATTTTTCAACTTTGTGCTCACCGGTGACAAATGGTAAGCCTTTGTATCGAGTGAATCTATCAACCTCAAATTTGATTGGCTGAAATCAGCTGGCAAATAAGATTGCCACATAAAATTGTTCAGTACTATTGGCGCAACTGCACCTTCCTCTTTTATTAATTCACCGATAATTTTCAAACCAATTATGTACCAAACAGGACGGTGTATATAGTCGACAGTTACATCAGTTATTTTTTGAGGAAATGGATTGCGTGCAAACATTTTTCATAATCACTATCTATCTCTGTTTCTCCGGCATTGGTGGGCAATCAGATGTCCTCAAAACTCTGTCTCATGGCGGTAGAGTCAGGGGTACACATAAAAGAGTTGATGCTGATGGAAAAGCCGTCGAGTTGGATGTCTTCTTAGGCATTCCTTATGCGATACCACCAATCGGTTCTAGACGGTTTGCACCTCCGGAACGTCATACTGGTTGGTCCGGTGTGAAGAACACAACAAAACCTCCGCCCACATGTTGGCAGTACCTACCTACAGATTTTGAACTGAACAATGCAGCAGCTCGAATGTGGACAAACAATACACAAATGAGTGAAGACTGTCTTTACCTGAATGTTTGGGCTCCCGCTCAGAAATCGCCGGTGGATGGCTCTTTGCTACCAGTAATGGTATGGATATATGGTGGTGGATACACCACTGGCACGTCCACCTTGGATGTGTACGACGGAACAATCTTGGCTGCAACTCAGAATGTTATCGTCGTTAGTATGCAATACCGATTAGGAGCCTTTGGTTTCCTTCGACTAGATCCAACAGTTGGAGAGAGAACATCCTCAATGCGAAGCGGCCTACAAAACGCACACTCCATTGCTCTCGGGAACCAGGGCTTGTTCGACCAAATACTTGCTCTAGAATGGGTGCATGACAATATCCAACAGTTCGGTGGCAGTTCACAAGAAATAACTTTGTTTGGTGAATCTTCTGGTTCTGTCAGTGTTTCTATCCTGTGGCTGTCACCGCTCGCACAGCGATATTTCAAACGAGCCATTTTACAATCGGGTTCTGTCTTAGCCCGGTGGGCTTTGAACACTCTGGAGGAAGCGCATCAAAGAGGATCAGAGGTGAGTCAGTCAAAAGGGTGTGTTGTCAGAAATTGATGTGCAAATTTTGCGACTAAAAATGAGGCAAATTCAATGCAATCATATTTTTGTTACACGGTACCATAGGATATAACCAATATGTCTCTGATGGTGTATGTTACTTCTTCTTGTACCCGGTAACTTTGATAAAGGACTTCACTGCTATCAAGCATCGTTTCTGGTTGACAGGTGGATTAATAAAAATGGGGTGCTTTTTCAAGATATCAAGGTAGGGAATGAGTAAACGGTCAATGCACGGGTCAAGGACAGCTTTATTGCAAACAATTTGTTAGTTATTGTGAACCGCGCGGTAAGCTATCTTCCAGATCGAATGGACATACTTTTCGTAAGAATTCAGTCTGTGTGAAATATTACATCAACCAAACATTGATAGACAGGTTGCACTCTGGAACAGGTACTGTCACGGTTACTCATTGGGTTGGTGTTCCTCTTTAAACCTCGTGAATGACAGCTCGTAATGATTTTTTCGTAATGGTTGTTTAACGACCACACCTGACCCTGCGTTGCTCGTACTAATGGTTCACAATATTCTTTCCTGTATTTGGGGCACTATATGTAAAATCTTAAAATGTTCTCTGATAACCGTGCAAAAACCCCAGGATCAGCCATGAAAAAAGTATACCAGACAAGACTGTTTTATTTGTTAGTTATCAAAAGAAACGGGGCATAATTGTCGTGCACACGTCATTGGGTTTAAAAAAAGTATGGACATATGAAATCGGACAAATGTGCGTCAGTTATCAATTAACTCTAGAAACATTGACTGACTGAGATGTTTCTATAAACCGAAAGATGTGTTCCGGGTTAAAACAGCTGAATTTTAAGTGGCAGTGTTCCATCACTCACAAACAACAAGAAAGAACACCATGCCCAACTGGGTAGGAGAGGAACACTGGACATTGATTAGAAGATTCAAATGAACAGTCAGCAATGTGATGACGTTGGTTGGTTGTCCCCGTTAACCTGACTGGATAACGATCACATATAGGCTGAGATGAACTTCTGATTGTGCGTTTTTCTTAATTGACATTAGGTTCATACACTTAGCGGTTACAGGAACACAGAGCCCATACGTCCGGTAGGATAATATAACTGGACCTAGTAGGAAGAGAAAAATAGTTAAGCTGCTGAGGATATATTACTGAAATCATTTGAGTGATTATTTGGAAGGATTTCAATAAACGTGCCGTTTTCAGAGAACGAATGTAGGTAGCAGATTTATTCTGTGCTAGAGATACAACTGTCCTTCATTCTCATGTTGCTTCAAAATCATGGATTTATTCGCCTAGAGGCAACAGTTCTGTGAGAAGATTCCGTATATGAACGACACCTCAAGGAAAGTACTTGCCAAATTGTACACGCGTGCATTACTGAAATTCGGTTATCCCGGGTATTGTCGTATTTCAGCTGTAGTAGGTCACTGTGGTAGGTGACGCAGAGATTATCAACATCTGCTACAGGTTAAGGCATAGAGTGGTTTGAAACTAGTTATTTCCAGTTGTTTGCAAACAATCAAATTTGAACATCACTTATTTATGGAGTGTCTGCTCTATCAGATATCAGCTGATAAAAAATCGGTGGTTCATTGAAAGTCTTACCTTTAATAAAAAGTGTCTACACATAACACTGAAAATATGCTTCACGTTGAATTAGTGCGCGTTATACCGCTGATACAATCAAACAAGCTTTTGCTCATCTGGAATGTTTGCCGTGAAGTAAAAAGCATTAACCACTCCGAATCACAGAGTTAAACAGATGTCGCTGGACGACGGATGTAAAGTTCGGCACATCCAACGCTGAAAATCCTGCAAAACAATTATGATTTCCAATATCCTGTAAATACTGTATGGTGGCTTCAATCGCTAACTGTGAGGTTCCAGAAATGTGACTGTCATTTTAAAAGAATAGTGCGTCAGAAAATCCAGGTGAATTATGCAACTGAGGACCGATGAGCACTAAAATATCCGCTAGCAGTAGGTTGTTGAAAAGCGATTGAATACCGCTTGATAAACGCATAGATTATTTGGCGCACGCAAACAGAACGTGTCTATGTGAATCTGCAACAAGGAAAACAATTCGCACAAGGTGCGAAAATTTATACTGTTCGGTATCATCCGGGAATTAAAAAACATAAAGCAAACAAATAGAAAGATCAGGATTAAGGGAAAAAGTAACTTAATTATGACAGCTGTACATTGAACATGTTCAACGTATCCACCAGTGTTCAGCATTCGGGAGTTTGGTTAAGGTGAACTAAACGTCATTCCAGTGAATGCACCAGCATACCAGTTAAACTGTATTTTAAGTCCACATGTTCTGATTGATATGCCGGTTCCGGCAATGTTCCCGTCGGAAACGTACCAAGATTATGAGGCACTTCAGCAATTTTGGCGATACAAAACTAGTTCAAATGAACAACAGTCAAAAACAGAATATTAATATCAGAAGGGTAAAAATGGCGGAAAAATCACGGTCACAGAGATACTTTCACGAAAATAAAGAAATAACACACGAAAAATTGATGAGTCAGAGAAAACACACGTAGAGAAGAGGAAAAATCCAGGGAAGGAGTACGACGGAGAAAAATGGGAGTCCAGAATATCAAAGGTGTGCTAACGGGAAATAATTGATAAAGGCCAAGATCTAGGCAGAGATAAAAAGGACCATATCAAAGAGTAGGATATTAAACGCAGCTGCATTAGAAATAAAATAGTAAGAATACCTACACACAGCGGAAGAGAATTAACTACCACGATGTTTAAAAACGAATATAGAATTTCAGTGTTAAGACAGTTCGATATGCTTGCAATCGCGATTTAATAGACTATTCGGAATCCGTTGCAGTTCAAAAGCACACATATTGTGGTAGTGCAGTGTATTTTGAGGTAACACGCTGATATTCGTAAAAATGGTTGGCGGCACACAGTTCAAGTTAATTGGATGATGTTACGGCACAACATAGATCAACAAAACAGCAACCGATTAGAAGATCCGTTCTGCACACTCCTGAAAACGCCCTAGTTGTGAACCCGGGACCAAACAAAACGACCGGTGAAACCGAACACGAAGGCAATTCGTTCGTGAGTCGTCAAACTGATTTCGACCTGATACACATGAGAAAACGTCAATGCATTATACGTTTACGTCAACTCCACAATAGAGAAAAGGTGTCAAGAGAAGTCCCTAGTGGACCTGGGAAATCACTTACCAAAAGAAAACTAACAACGTACGCAATAAAATCACTTCGGTTTTACTAACATGTGGCTCATCTCAACCACAGAAATTCTGCACATATTTCCGAAATCATTCGATCGGCGTCGAAAACTGTAAATTGATCACAACCATCCATAAGCTCGTTCCCACACAATGCTACTGCAGAACACCTGATTTATTTGAAAGTATTATCACTTAAAATTTATTGAAAAGTGAACGAGCAAACTTCCAAAAACCGCGGCCGAAAAGTAGCGCACGAGAGTTGATGGCGTAGGAGACAAAGAAATAATTTTTTTCAAAACCTACGCCAAACGAAACAGGTCGGAATGGAGAATTTCATGAAGGTGAGGTTGTGCACAATTCTCTGCCGCAGAACAATGCACATGAACACGGAGAGTGAATATTTAGTCACTGAGACAACAGGCTGCCCCTGAAGTCATAGATCTAAGAAACAGCAGATATCCGTCGAAAACGTCCCCAAAAATAACACGGAAAGAAACACAAAAGC
>QNGE01009328.1:0-13202 GCA_008508345.1 Paragonimus westermani | reverse complement strand
GCAGAAAATATTTTCTATCTTCAAAACAGTGAACTCGAAGACCCTCGTAAAAACTGGATGCAACGTGGTCCTACCGGAAAGTAAAAAATCCTTAACAACTGAACGTTATATGTGCCAGTGCAACAACGTTGACAACTTGGCACCATCCAGTAAGACGGAACAAGGCCGAACTGAGTTCGCTGAAACAAGTGGTTGTTGGTTGGGTCGGAGCAAAACGACTGTTCCTTTTTCAAGAAATGGTAGAAATTCCAATTTATTCAAAGAAAAGTGTCTAATTTTGACATCTAGAGCTCTACATGGTTCAGACTGAATAAAGATAAGGCAGTAGGACAGTGGGAGCCTGTGTGACATTGGAGGACACTAATGAAGTTTACTTAAACAAAAAGATCACAGAAATACTATAACAATACGACAAACCATGGCGAAGTCAAAACTAACAGTTCCAATTGTGTAGCTTTTGGTTCAGCATTTATGAACATGCTACCATTCGGATAGTTTTCTTCCTTGGCCATGCAACGAATTTGGCAAATGCAGGCTCGAGACATTTTGCTCTGGGAACTGAGCCGAATTACACCCCACTCCACAAATCGTCCCATAGCCACTACCGACTGTGGCCTCATGATTATGTATTATGGATACAACCAATTAAGCAATCGGCTCAGTGTCCAGTAATTCCACGCGCTTAACTGGCGTCTGCGTCGATTGCAACAACCAAGTAGGTGAACTTTGTCTGACTAACACACTTCGTTCGATCGTGGTTGAAGTTATCCTACATGCCCTTCACATCACTGAAAGATATTCTGCAGACCGATGCAAAGGTTGCAACGTGCAATGTAGTAATTCATCCGCAACCGTCCTTAGAAATACAAGGTGCCCCTCAGTAAGCCGATTTAACGCTCAGTCCTACACGCTATGGATCATGTGATTTTAGACTAGGCCATCTCCGTGGAAGCTGTCGGTTGGTTCGAACCGCTGACTGGGGCAAAAAATAAATATCGCTTACCCAGGCCTACTAAAAATTTCAACGTGCGGCTCGCGCTGATATGTACGGTAGTATTTTAGTTTTTAGTAAACACTTTGGAGGATTCCCTACAAGAAGGCAACTTTAAGCGTACCTTGTGTAAACGCGAATTGCACTTTTCAAGTCCGTGTGAACGAACAAATACCACCGAGAGTCGACAGGCTGGATGACAACCGTTGACTCCCGACTTACCTAGACCATAGTGTCCACGACTGGAGACCTTAAAAGGTATGACCATCCTAAAGCGTTATTTGCATACACATATGAGTGCCTACGTATATTAATAAGCTATGGTTGCAAGTTTTAGGACAAGGCGCCAAGGGTGATTCCATTTTATGATGTGGGTTCGCTTGATTTTGGCACATCAGGCGCGTAGACGTCTTGTATTTGCAAGTCAAAATCCGAACCATCCTTATTTCTTTCCAAGTGTTCATCCATACACATCTCTACTGGTTCCGATGGAAACTGAACTTTGAACTACATGATTTTGTTTTATCACGTCGGGTTGATGGACGTGCGAGTAACCAGGTGCCGATTGTTGCAATCCATCCATGTAATGCGTCAGTTGCCCTTTTGGAAGTTGGCCGGTTTCGATTAGTTCCGACCACACTGGCCACTAGGAAGAACTCTGTTTACACCAAAGTGTACCCCATACCGTGGAAACGACCTTTCCATCGAAACTGCTGGTGTATTGTACTTGTCCACCGTAACACTTTGACCTGATCTTACTCCGTTTATCTGGAATTGTCGGTTCATCGCTGGGCGTCGCTCGGCAAAATCGTAGAGGATTGAACTGTATTTGCGGGGATCAGGCGGATGTGCGCTAGAGCCTCGTCCACCAGCAATTTTGAACATCTTTCCTGGAAGGCAGTCAAAACGTAGCCCCAACAAGCACCAAACTAAGAGGACACGGTAGAGTTAAAAAACAAATCCTATATTTGAAGCAGTATTTGCAAACATGATAAGCGGTTAGTTCCAGTCTAATCTGGGATCAACGGCAGTAAACCAGAGAAGACAGACAGCAACCGCAAGGTGAGCTCCACCCACTCGGCGGCACTCAAAAGTGTGTCAGAAGAAAAACGCATAGAAGCTTCGGGTGCGTTAAACAACGTTTGAAAAGATCCAGGTTAGACAATCTCGAGGAAAAAAAGTATATAGATAGTTAGAAGATGGGGCATTCGGCTACAGGGCCGAAGAAATTGGCACCGATTTCGTATCAAACCTCCTATGGCAGACGTACACAGGTTCATGTATACAGAGCAGACAAGCAGGAAACACGGTTGGGACCCGGATCTTTAGAGAAGCCAGGTGATGGCTGGTCGCTATATTTACTATCGCGCCCGCTTCACCGTCGACCTGTGCGTACTGTCGCGTGTGCCTGTTGCTACCAGGTAGAAGAAATACAGTTTGTGCAAGCCAACTCGTGTCGTTCACCCGCATTTGCCTAGGCTCGCTCAAGTGAAGTCGCTGAATCAGTTTCATACTTGCCCCGGATGGCTCTTGTCCAACGTAACCAGTTAACTGCAGTGAGACAGAGGTTCCCATGGTGACCGCGGTAGAAGCAAATTGATGAACATCTGCCAAGTTCAGCTTTTAAGATCTTTTGTAATATTTTCTGTCTTTTCGTTGAGCGGAGACAGAGCAGTGCTCAACGAATGTTAAATCTCTTTCAAAACGTTTAGTCCGGTGCACCCTACGACCCGCACGCTTTATGGTGGATGCTGTCGTCATCGGGAAACTCGCGATGTCTGCTGAGGAAGATAAACTCAAACGAAGCTGTTCAGGGGGAGTTGTTGGCTCGGCCACGGAATACGGAGCATTAAATGCTTCCTGTTCTTTTGAACGTGGCAAGCTTCGAGCAGTCGACGCTAACCTTGTTCTGAATACTCTGACGCTTGAGTAAGTAGAAGCGGCTCTTCTGTTGAGTTACCCTGAAGGGACATTCGTGAGATCGCTCAAGTGGACGCCGTGAACCATCCACGAGAACAAACAAGTGTGTGCAGTCTCGAAGGCCTTTGGGATTAAATACCATGCAGCTTTGTTCACGTCTGTCCACGACAAACAGGCGGCGCACATGTCGAACAAGCTGCTCGGCGTAGGAAGCCCAATATTAGAGTGCGTCTGTGGCTCACGATGAATAATCTCCAGAAAGAAGCAGCGGTCGGCCGAACAGGAGTTTGGCACCGGAAACGTGGAGGTAGGTCTTATGGGCTACGCGGATGCCAAACGAAACATCCGCAGTGTTTGTGTCCAATAAATCGCATCAACAGCTTTAAGGGCTTCTTTTAGTTCTTCACGAGTTTGTTCGACCATGTTGTTCGCCGCCGAGTGATGTGCCGTAGTCTGTGCGCGAAGACATCCAAGCGCGTTCAACGCTTCCGCAAAGAGACCGCTTTCAGGCTGAGTGACGCGGTCTGTTATAGCCTTGGCCAGGCAAACATGAGGTGCCACCCAACGCTCAACAGATGTACGCATTACGGTCTGCGAGTGAGCGTCGGGTGTAGGAGCCGCCTCGGGCCATTGCGTGGAACGGTCTACCATCGTCAGTATGTCAGTCGTGCATTTTGATGGTGGAAAATGACCTACAATATCGACGTGGGGATGTGCAAGTAAAGATTTGATCGAGGGGTATAGGACAACCAGGGCTGACATGTGACAGTGAACCTTAGCTGGTTGACGAGTTAGGCAAGATCGTGCCCACGTTCAAAGATCCTTTTGCATGCCGGGCCAAGCGTACCCACCGGAACCAAGTCTGAACGTATCCCGGGTGCTATGGTGTGCAATTTTATGCACCATGACGAACACACCAAGTCGTAAGTTTGAAGAAGTAGCTAGACGAGGGGTTACAGCGGAAGTATCGCACGAAATAGTTCCAGGTACTGCGGGTAACGAACAGTCCGGGAAGCGCAATCACGAGTGCTTAGGAAAAGTGCGGAAATCATTCTTCGTTCGCTGTGAGCCGGCCATAGCTGCCAGGTCGATGACGTTGTGGCCAAAAAGTGCCGATACCCGTGATATAGCATCAACCACAACGTTCTAATTGCCAGAGGCGTGTCTTATATCCATAGATAATTTTGATATGATATCCAGATGGCACGCTTTGCGGGGTGAGTGAAATTCTGAGCCATTACGAGGGGATATACGAGCGGCTTTTGATTAGAAAAAATACGGGGTGACAACTTCCACACGCTCATCTCAACGGAAGAATTACAGAGTGGATACCTGGCAACTCACGACCGAACGTAGTGTACCTAGTTTCTCTGGGTAATTAATGTCTGAGAAAAAGTGATAGTGGTGTCCAGGTTCCATTGAAGAGCCACTAGAGAAGGGCACCAACAGTTGTATCGAATGCGTCGAAATGGTCCACAATAGCCGCATTAAATAACACGACTTTGTGCGTCTTTATCTTGCACAATGCATGATAAAATCGCGATACCGCTCGACCGTCTCGTTAGAACAACGTACAGCAGAAAGACCCAATACGCGAACACGTAAGCGGAAATACAAAACGTGGCACATGAGCTTGAACGCATGTATAAATAGCAAACTCACCTGTCGAACGTACACATCAAAACATTTTATTTTTTGTTTCCAAAAACAGTTTGTAATTATCTTGAGTTCGTGAAATCTTGCAAACATTCGTTTATTTATAGCTGAAAATAAGGAGACTGAACGAAAGTTAATCCTCTACGAGAAGTTTAAGCCAGTGCACCCTACGACCCAAACGTGTTACTGTGGGTTCTCGCTCACTGGCAAGGTTGTGGTGTCTGTTGATTGAGGGGCGCTCTGGCGCGGTTGTTGAGAGGGGGTTTCCGGCCTGACCAAGAGCTGAGAAGTACTAAGGACTTCATCCGACCTTTCGAAATAAGCAGGCTTCAAGAGATCCATGCCAACCGCGTCCCGAATAATCTGACGCTCGACCACGTATAAACGATCTTTCCTTTGAAGTGCCTTGAAGAGACCTTCGTAAGTTTGCTCAAGCGGGCGTCGTGAACCCTTTACGCGTACAGACATATGCGTGCAGACGTGGAGTTTTTGAGAACAAGCATCCTATGGCCTCGTCCTCGTGTGTCCGTTACACTGATGCTGCGCCTGATTGATGTGAGTTGTCTGGCATACGGAGTGTCATATCGAAGGGCGTCGGTGGCAGACGAGAAGTAATCGTCAGGAAGACGCAGTGGTTGGTCGGACAGTTCGGCGCTGGAAACGTGAAGATCAATCTTGAGAGCTGCTCTGCTGCCAACGGCTTGTGATCAGTAAAACTCAGAAGTTGGCGGCCTTCGAGGGTGTAACTAATGTGACGGACGGCCCAGTAGATACCTAGTAATTAACAACCGAACGTGCTGTACCTAGTTTCTGCTGGTAATAAGTGTCTGAAGAAAAGTGGAACTGGTTTCCAAATTCTGTCATTCGGAGTGCGGCACCAACAGCTGTGTCGGATGCGTCTACGTCTATACTGATGGTACCGTTTGCGTCGAAGTGGTGCAACATCATTCCGGCGACTAGCGCGTATCCGATGCGGTCAAAGGAGTCATCAGCGGCTTTTGACAACTCAACGTTTCCCTTAAATCGGCCACGCGATAAGTTGATTAATAGGTGCACAAACTGCGCACAATGCGGGGTGAAGCGACAATAACACTTGGTCAGGCCGTTAAAACGACGGACAGCAGCAGGCGTTGTGGGGCGGAGAAAGTCGCGAATTTTCTGTACCCCGTCGGTCAGCGGCCGAATGCCGTGCTAACCAAACTGATATCCCAAGAACTCAACTGCCGGCTGGCCGAAAACTCATTTGTCCACCTTGACAGTGAACTCATACGCTGCAAATCATCCGAACAGCAATCGTAGATGGGACTGGTGCTCTTCTAAAGAGCTTGTCACCAAGTGGCCGTCAATATAGTGATTGGCAAATCCTAAACCCCTTGTGACTTCGTTGATGAACCACTGAAAAGTTTAAGTAACGCTCCAGAGACCAAACGGTATGCGCACAAATCCGACTGTGCCAGATACTGCAACCACCGCTGTTTCGGCAATATCGTGAGCCGCTACGGGGACCTGGTTGTAAGCGTCAACCAGATTGATACTTGAGGACACATGAGTACCTTTGGGTTTAGCCGTGATGTCCTGAATATGTGGGGCTGGGTACCTACCGAGCACCGTAGCTTCGCTGAGCACTACGATCTTCACACGGGCGCGAATCTGCTAACGTTTTCGGCGCCACATGGACGGCCAAGGCCCGGGGACTGTCCGATGGGCGAATGGTGCCAAGCTCGAGCATGCGCACGAACTCGGCGCGCGCTGTCTCCAGTTTATCGAGTGTTAAACGACGGACTTCAGCGAACGCTAACCGGTCAGTTGCGACGATGTGGTGCAGCGTTGCACCGGTTGCTGACAGCAGCGGAATTGAATGACAAAAGTCGGTGAGAACTTGCTCTGCAAGAGAGGTTTAACTGTTCTTGATGATTAGACGGTGGAAGGGACTGTTTGAGACCGCGTTGGTCAGAGTCCCGACAGCGGACAAGCTCGGTTCACGATGGACTAACCGACGATGTCAAGAGTCGACTATCAGGCCGGAATGCTGGCGAAATCAGATGCTAGTAATTGGTGGTTGGACGTCTGGGACAGCGAAAAGCCACGGGGAGGTGCGGCGAAGGCCGCACCCCAATATACATGAACGCTAATCAAAGATGTTGATGGATTGACCGTTTGCTGTAAGTGGAGTTGACCGCGCCTGCATCAATCGTTCGTAAGAATTCGGTGTGAGGACGCTGATATCCACATCAGCGTCGACCAGGTAGCGAACTCACGATTCGCACCGTCCATTAAAGAACAGGCGACTTCGTCAGCCCCCAATGTTGGTCGTCGCGACGTGCAGGCCAGCTGATTTCCCTGATTCTTTATGCAGAAGGAACAGAAAATGTGGAAGAAGCGAGCACAGTCACGAAAACTGCTGGTCGTACCGGCAACGGTCGCTACTGACATTCCTTCTAGACATTCGTCATTGTTAGGACTTGACTAATAGATTTGTTACAGGACTAGCGTGATTGCTAGGCTCGAGCGCTAGGCGCCTGAATTTGACGTGTGAGCTCGTTCACGCGGTCGGCCAGCAGTGCTCGTAACTCCGGCGTTGGCGCGGATTCTTTGGAGATGCGTTTCCCGTTTATCTCCCGGATGCGGTCGGCAATGTCGGCCGGTTGCTGCAGAACCACCAGAAGGTCGGCGCTAATGATATTTTAAATATCGCCAAGCAGTTGCTGGAACCACGTTTTCATCATGAAAACTCCACGGACCATGCTGAGCTAGCAAGGCGTTGCATGTGGCATAGTGGCTGTGAATGCTCCTGGTCGCCTAACTCATTATGACTCAACAACCGCCTGATGCATTGACAGTGAAAAAGAGCGATGTGCCTCTTAATGGCCTCTTCCAACTGCTCGTGTGGCTCAACTGAGTCCGGATGCTCGAAAATGTCGTCCACCTCGTCTATGACGTGAGGAGGGACAGCAGTGACCACGTGATGGAACTTCGTTACTCACGTGGCAACGTTTCTTAACACAAAGTTGCCTCTGTCTGTGCAATCCAGCTCCGAAGATTACTCGCTTTAATCAGTGCGATCGGGACGGAAGTCGCACTGACTGAAACATCTGGGGAACTAAAAACCCGTTTTTGTATACTGCTGACAGTAACGCAGGTTAAAACTGGATGAATAAATGAAGTAGCGGTAACTCACGCCAGAAAAATCAAGGGACCTGCAAAAAATGACAAAATATTGGGGCTCGACAGTTTCGTGCGTGCGTGCACTTTAGTTTACGCAACGAGTTCCAGAGGCGTTTTGAAGATGCCGAATTACCGCGGGAGTCCAAATGTGCATTATACGACAATTACAGTAAGTCTTGATCGGCTCATAACTATTCCATCACGCGGAAGTAGCTAGGGACGTTGAAGCCTCGATCGTGAGGCACTTGGACTAGCCGGAAGTGTGTAGGGCGCTACTGGCACTCATTGGCAAACAAACCTGTAGACAGACAAACGCAACCGCATGCGGCAAGCGGATGGCAGGCAAAGATCCTTACGTTCCTGTTTGCAGTGAGAGCCAGGATTTCGGGAAGAAGTTCACACGTTGCACAACAGAAGAATCGGAGATTTCTCCAGGTCACTATACAGCGTAGACAGCTTACAGATGAAGTATAGTGACAGCCCGGGATCAAGAAGGATGTTAGATACATCCCACTACATAATGATGAGGAATTGAACAGAAACATACGCATGTATAGGTGTTAATGTGGTAAATCTAACGCTCGGAGAAAGCGACCTTCCGCATTATAGATGTTGTCTCAAGGGAGAAACGACAAGCTAGCTACTCAGGCGTCTGCGACACATCCTGTTTTATATAGACAGGTTTTTTAAATATTTGTCACCGCAGTTTGAGAGGGTGTGCCCGTGTGTACATTGTTCAGCCCACGTTGCCCCACCCCTAGATATCTTGGGCTGCAAGAATCAGATAGGATTTGCACCTGATTAACCTATGAAGAGGCAATTGAACCATAGTGGCCAGTTACGAATAATGCAACGGGTAACCAGGGAGTATATTTATGACGTGCAACTTCGACTCGAAAGAACGCGAATGACAGAGTGAAACGTTGACAGCTGACCAACGGGCAAGCGGATCAATCCTGTCGGTAGACCAAAAATACCTCTGTAATCTTCGAGGAAGAAGAGACATTCAGGTTACTGAAGTTGACCTAAACTTTTGTCACGTTTCATTTTGTAAAACCAATCAATTCTGTTGCTGGGAATATTTTTTTATAATCGTCAAACAGCAACCGTATAACGGTTAGTGGAGAAATGAAGAAAATTCGCATTCCATGTCTGAAATACAATGGCGCAATATAATAAAATCCGTTGTCATAGGTGTGGGAGGACATGGTTCTGCTGAAATTCGAGCGAGATCAAGCAGGAAGACGTGGTTATCCTTCTGACGGTAGAATTGTTGTTGGATCATGGGGATCAAGCACTTTATAAAGCTGCCAACGCAAAATACATTAGTGACCATTTCCCAACTTATGCAAAAACTTAACCAGTCAGCGAAACTTTCTTAGCTATATCTGACGTACTTAGCCATTCTCTGATGGCACAGTTGTGAACTTCAACGTTTGAGCATGACATACTCAGGTATGTTGAGGAAGCGACGAACCAAAAAACCGAGATGGAAGAACACTTTTCAAATACAAGCTTAAAAGTCCCGTGCAACTGAAGGCATACGGTACCCTTTGTTGAAAATTCATGAGTGATCAGTCTCTTTGTTATATCTTACAAGTGAGGTCAAGCAATAGCGTATGATGAAAAGCTTATGACTGTTCCACCCACTTGTCTTAACTTACATTTAAAGGCAGAAGGTATCCTATGCTATGCCACTGAATTGCGTGCGTTCCTGGTTTTGTTCCGGATGGCTGAATCCGGTTATCATATGGAGTCCTCACCATCTCGTTCAACAAATCTTACACCTGAAGGATAACTGTAAACCAATATATAGAGAAGCACATTTTCTTCAACCATATCAGGAGGAGTATCTTCGCAGGTTTAGTTGATTCGCCGTTTCTCCGGCTTGTGTGCAAGCGGCTCATTGTCAGTTGACCGGTCTACATCGATATTCATCATCGGTGGTGTGCGAGACTTGTCTTTCATAATCCCTAGAGGAGTATAAGAATGACTGAATTGAGGTAAAACAAAAAAATAAGAAATCGAAACGTGCACCTACCAGGTGGCTGAGGTAGAGGCTGTTCGCTACAGAGCGGACACTCTTATGTCCGCAAACTGAACGCATTCACAGTGAAAAATCAGCCGCTCGACATCCCAGCGATAGCTGTTTATCACAACCAGTTGGCCACAGTGCAACAAGGCAACACTGTTTCAGGCTTCTTCAACCATCTCAGTTGCTTACTGCTTGTAAACGAGCGAATGAGGACGCGACTTTTGTAGACGGAAATGAACGCTAGAGAAAGCTTTGTTGCAGAGGTAGAAATGTTTCCCAAACGCTGACAGAATGTACATCCAAAGAAGCCACAATGAACGGAATAAACAACAGCCACTGTTGCCAATAAGATCGTGTGGATAAGGACACGGCACAGCTGGAATGTTTGGAAAAATACTTTCCTAGTGCAAAGTTTCTGTTCGGTTTATTTCGAATGAAACAGAATATGCTTGGCAGATGTGTGTAACTGAAGATGATATCTTCAGAGGAAAAAAACTTTCTTGCCGAAGAAATAGGTGATCTCTCGCATTGCAAGTTCGAAGAGGATTTCAGTGGGATAGTTAGCAGCATTTGCAATCGCAACAGGAAGCCTGGTGAGTATGCACAGACTCGCCTGCTGCATGCAAAGGTGCATTGGGCCGCGCGTGCAAGTCGTGGTATTGGGCACTATGGAAATGGGACGAATAATATAGTGGAGGTGGCTAATAGGTACATCAAGGATAATCTGTCACCTCGGTCCACGTCATTTGACAACTCAAGGGGTATATCAAATCGAAATAAATACTTGGAACTGAAGTTTCAAAGGACCGTTACGATTTCGTTAGTGGAGAATGGGCGTTCTGCATGCGAGCAGGCGGTGTGATTGCATTCGATCAACTTGCTCCGTATGCGCTAAGGGTAGGTGGGGGTCAACTTGAAGAAGGCTATTTGCGTGTCAACCACGCAATTGGGCAAGGTACTGTCTGCTGATAAGCATATCGTCAGCGTTGACGGTCATGAGTTCTGTACGTGTTCGTTCTTCAATACCTGGGAACTGCCATGCAGACACCTTGTCTGGTGTTGCCGTAATGATTTAATCGATGCAGACAATATGTTGCGAAGCAGTAGCTGGTAACTGCAGGGATACTCGCAAAGCTGCGGAGTGTAAGGTGCACGCTCGGGATGTTTTACTAGGGTGAAGGTGAAAAGTAAGGCAAGAAAACTGATAGAGACTAAGAACTTTACTTCAAACATGTGTGAGGCAATCAGCATCATGCCCGGAGAGAGGTATGAATGGATTATGAGTGCGTTCAAATGGTTTGCGGATATGGCTACATCAGGCGAAGAAATATTCATAGGTTCGTGTGCATGCTTTGAGCTCGCGGTTGAATGTCACAGATCCTTTCAGCCGGAGATATGCCAACCATCTACGCCCGGTTCCCACTCGAGTCACCGGAAGCAGTGTATGCGGGAAACGTCCCCTACAGTAGGTTTTGGAAAACAGCCAGCAACGATGGACGATACGGAGTTCGCTAGGGGAGTCCGATTACTGTATATTTGCAACAAATCATCGTCCAAGTATATCGCGAAACGGAGGAAGGGTGGCGTCCGTAGAAAGCACCTTCCCCCGTGAACGACTAACATTTTTCCTGATGTGGCCCAGAGGATTTGGATGGTGGAGACCTGACCGACTGGATCCAATGTAACAGCTGTTGCGTGAGAATTCCAGGTTTAGACAGCTGTTGCCATTAGTGGCATTAACGGTGTGCGGATACCCCAGTGTCGTTGACGATTTCAAATGTCGCTTCTGCTTATGAGCCACAATTTTTCAATTTGGCCGTTTGCATTGTTTGCTTTCATTTGAACGCTGACCACGTCATCTGTGTCCGCACTGCTTGTTTCCATTAGCCCTCTCATGTCCTGCACTTTAACCTACCTCATGTGTTTATCCCGTTTTTCCTGTTCTGCCACACTCATCAGTTCCGTTGTTACGTTGCAGGGTGGGCGGGTCTGCTGCAGCGGTGGCAAACATCCGTGCATGGAGTAACGAGGCTCTGGTACACAAACGAATGACCTTTTTATAGTGGAAAATTACGGAATATATTTCCATCTTAATAAGGTAAAATAGAAACGACTGAGACAAGATGAGATGCCTGACAGCCATGCAATGATACCGCACCTGTGTAAGCACCCTAGACGTCTGATGGAGACAACTGTGTACGTGTGCGCTTCACAGTGAACGTACACTTCTCGACGATAACCTGCAAGCAAGTATGGTACAGTGTACCCGCTTTCGTAGGCCCATAGTGTACCACAGGACAGAAGTCCAACCTACTGCTCGCTGTCACTGTATACAGTGATTTCACGTTAACCGCTTATCGTTGTTTTTTTAGGAAAATCTGGAAAAAACTATAACGGAATCCGTTTGTACAGCTTACCTAAGGATTCCGGCTACATACGTGATGTCCTGTTTGCCCGTTGTCCACACGGCTCTCTATGTGCCTGCTGCAGCATGCTAGATTCAAACCGATCATCCATAGGATCTCCGACACCCACAACAGGACGAGGTTACTTTCGTGGTGAATTTCTTACATAAACGGCACTCAAGCGATACATGAAGTTTGCAATCCTACCTGTTATGTCCTCCAAAGCCGTAGTCAGCCGCTGCAGTCAACAACTGTTGCACGAGACCAACTGTAACGAAGTAGTCAGGCCCAAGTGGAAGCGAACATTTGGGGTTGGCTGTCATCAAGTTGCTGTCCAATTATCAGACGGTTCGTATGCATGACTTCAACAACTACTTCCTCTTTGGATTTCGTGACATAGGAGAAAGCGGAGTATGTAAAATAGCTTAAAACACAACGCTTAGAACTGAGGATGGTGACGGAGCTTGACTCCGTCTGTTCTTTCCACTTGTTCCGATTGCCCTACTTTCAGGCTGCAGGTATGACATCACCACATTTCGTGGTGCGTGTGTAATCAGCCAGCGGCCGAGCGGTGCTGCGGCAACAGCTTCTGCAGGTAACATTGACGAATGGAGGGACTAGCTGCCTGTAATGGTGTTCGATGAGGCCAGTAGGCTAGAAGAGATATCACTTCCGACGCTCGTAGAAGTGCACGACGTTCCGTACGGACATTTTGCACCCAGACCGGCCACAAACGCTCCGTGCCTTAAATAGTGTTCACTGAGTCCCGGCACCGCCAGATCTGACACGGGCCGTTTTCAATAAGGACTAGCAGTAAACCACAAGAAACGGTTAGTTGTCAGTAATGCTGGAAAACACCGACACGGTAAAAAGGGGAAAATTCCGAAAACATGTAAAAGACTGATTCAATACGTAGCGACTGAGCGTGGCAGTCGCTAATGATTAGCAGAAACCGTACGCAACGATCCGTGTACATGGCACTAAATGGAGGATCTTCCACGAAGACGTTGAGCAACGCGTAGCGATAAAC
>QNGE01009325.1:2876-13215 GCA_008508345.1 Paragonimus westermani | reverse complement strand
TCATAGTAGAAGACTGTATTAGATTATTCCACATACAGTATAACTCGGTGATCGGGGATTTCTGTGTGTGAGTATAGCAGCGCAAATTAGAGTCGTTGGCTGTGTGTAAAGGAATCTTGATAGCTTATTTCGCAAAAGGACACTGCTACTACGACAACACTCTATGGCTCACTGTCATGTCAATTCCGACGTATGGATAGTCCACAAGGAATGACATCCGTCCCTTTCGTTCACTTAAGTGTCAGCTGTCTGAGTGGCCACGACGGAATATAGATATAACGGTGTTGATTGGAACAACTAATTCTGAAAGTAGTGTGTCCACGATAGTATCCACAGAGTAGAACTCACATGGAATATATTGCACACGGTACAACTCACATGCAGTATGGTGTATATTGCCATTTAACTGCTAAACCATATGCATTTTATTTTCGATACATAGTATTTATAACTGTCTACCTATAATACCCACACGTCACGTAGTTATATCTGTCCATTACTGAACGCTATCGAGTGGCCATGCAGAGTTGCCTACTGACGGTCCAGTAACAAATAATGGCGAAGAATGGTGCGTACGGATTCCGGGTATATAGAGTTGGAACCTGAGTGACAAACGAACTTCGAAATGTATTCCGCGCACTTTCACAACATACATTGCAAATTTTCATCGTCCGCAACACAAAACGGTTGTAACTGATGATTTTGCTACTGGTCAGCTAACTGACAATTTCGGATTTTTAATTATCAAAAATACCCTGACATGAATCAAAAGTGATGTGTGAAGGAATATGAGTGAGCAAAGTGCGAGAAAAGAAAGTGTAATAAACTGAGCATACATGAAGCGCCCACACGTTTCATTTGGTTAATTCTGCGTAGCTTGATCAACTTCATGCAACTAATGGCTGTCAGTGCACATGAGTTGAAGTGAAGACGATAATTTCTAACAACTGTGCCATTGCCAATTTTTTAGCTTTGAATTAATTCTGCTGCTGCGCCTAAATTTATGTCAACAAGGTGACATCATCAATTCACGTCTGCACCCATTTGTGTAGATACAATTAAAGTCGTGTTACTTACCAGAGACCTAGTCGAATCACACTCAACAGAACGGTGTCCAGAAATCGGCGATTAGATCTAGCAAGATTAGATCTAGCAAGAGTATCCAAATTCTAGCTTGGACCCGTCGCCGGCAGTGCAAGCCAAAACACTGCTTGGTCAAACTCCCATTTAGCATCACTCAATTGGTACTTCCGATACTGTGCTTGCATATGAATCAGTTTTCAAACTCAACATTATTCACAAAAATACGTTGAATCTCACCTTCTTTATCTACATCTGAAAACGGTAAGATTGTATCCCTAGTTGAATGCCGAATATTATGCCCAACTTTGACTTTGCCAAGTAGTTTTTGACCAAATCTACGTTATTTGCAAGCAAATTTCGAATATTCTGACGCCTTTTGATAAATATGTGTAACATACAACGCACAATTTTCTAAACGCTGCTTGGTTGCTTCAGTGATATTTTGGGCGGCTATTTCGCGCACCAGGTCGACACTTGCAGCTAATTCCTAACACTATTCGGGAGTGTTATTAGTGAACTAATAACGTAAGAGCCATTGAGAATGTTTTGGTTCTGGATCAAGTAGGAAGAACTTCACTGTTATAAAATATCGTCGTATTATAAAGGCAAAATTGCAGACGTTAGTTTCTAAGATCACAACAGACCGATATATATTTGTGGATAAAATATTAACTACGGAGTCTTGGCGTAGTCTGCTAGGCTGAGCTACAGTTTTCAATCGAAGGAACCGAGAGCAACTTGGACGATTTGTGGTTGGTGTATAATGGTTTAAACAAACTGAATGTGGACCACGGAGAATGATCGATAGGAGGATCTGTCTTCCATTTGCAAAGATATCGATATCGCACACGTCTTTGGGTGTTTACCTTCCAGTGAGCATGTTAGTTCCTGCCGTACCATAGCATGTAGATGATTATATAAGTGTGTGTAGCCTGTTGTGAATTCTCCTATACAATCGTTTGTATGTAGAGTGATGGACAAAGTTTTCAGTGGGGGAGCACTCGCGTCATTTGTACAGAAGTTACTCCGCCACTGGGGCAACGGAGTGGATCCTGTTTCCGTTTAAGCAGCATAGTGCTACTAATATTCGTGTGTCTTCGGCTGCACATCGAGTAACGATACACAGCCAAATTTAGCCGACCGTTGCATCAGTCGATTACGAATAGATGAAAAAATCGGAAGTCATTGTTTGCTGTAGCCTCTGACGCGAGGCCAGAGTATTTGTGAGCTTGACTGGTGTGAACGGTCAACGATGGCTAACATCTAGTTCACAGAGCGGTGACAGAATGTCTCTTATTCAGAAAACCAATCCGCCGGTTTATGAGTGTTCCCATCAAAACTTCGGCAAGTGAATGACCCAGTGGGAATCCCATAACTACGCCGTCTGCTCAGTGATGAATTCATGATGGAAATTGTGCTTAAATTTAAACGTGCATCGCACTTACACCAGCTGTTTGGCTGCAACCAAAACGTTGGTCAGCCGCTCCATATATAATGCACTTTGTCAGACATTTCTAACAGCGACGCTTGATTCGTGCCTCACAACCTACCAATCAATTCCTCTTCTTCTGGAAGACAAAGTGCTTGTTCACGCCCAAACCATACTCCAGCAATCGTTTGCATGCTCTCCTAGAGTCCAGTGCATTGGATCGTGCACTAAACGTGTGTTCAAAACGTTGTGTGTGAATTCCCTGGCCTGTTTCAAAAGTGCTGTGGGAAAGTCAATTATCTTTGATGACGTCGGTCATGCGATAGACAAGAAACACACAGTTAGTTCGATTGAGCCGCTTGTTAGTGATCTTGGTCACCAATGATTGGTGGCCGGTTAGTCTTGGGACGAGGTTCACCACTGACAGGTACGGTTTTAATGGTAACTCAACCAACCTAAAACCGGAGTTGGTATTACGGAAAAAAGAGCAAAATTCGATGCGCTCTTTTACAACTAGTTAACGTATGGTTACCAGATAATGAGATTTCCGAGGCGCCTATTCGTAACACTGATTTCTGAAAGACTGCTTTTTGTGGCTAATTTACGAGCCGATCGTCTTCCAGGTTTCAGCTCTTGGTAGTGATTCATATAGCCATAGCATTTAAATCGACCAACTTGAATTATTTATCAAGTGCATTTTTTTATTTTCTCCATAGCCGAGTGACAGCTTCGATACGAGCATTTCCCCGGTTTTCGTGTTATATGGAGACTATGAATAGATGCCAGTGCTCCCGCATTGCCATTACAGTAGCAATCAAGCTTGGTGTGTTGAAAACGCGCAGCATAGATTTAAAAAATTGATCTCTGTTTCATAAAATCTTCGCAAATATGAATGAATACGTAGAGAATGAACCAAGTTCTGACGTTTTGCCTAAAGGTAACGAAATTTTACTAATTAATTTGACTTTGGTTCTGCATAAATATAAACTCCATGTGGACAACCTCAATGAAGCTGTCACAACAACACTTTTATCGCGAACAAGATGCTCCAAACTACGGCGGAAACTTTCACGGATCATGAGGCAACATTCTTACTTACAGTTTGCTGCTGCATTGAAATAGACTGGCAGTTGTTGTTTGTTTATCATTCTCCATTCAACGTAGAAGAAAAGTTTGTAAACAACTGAAAAATGTTGTAAACATTCCCAGCGTAGTCATGAAATGTGAAATGTGTGATATAAATGTAATTTATTTAACTGAAAAATGACTAATGTTAGTGAATCGAGTGCTACAGTGGATTATCTCGTGTTTTCGAGTATGCTTTATCTGGTAGAAAATATACAATTGCTTCTCACAACACTCTACTGTTCAGTTGAAAACGGAAGCTGCCTAGTTCATCGCGAAAAACGATAACCAAATGAGCGTTCAGTTAAACCACTGAACTAATGCGCATTATTATATTTGCGGAAATGATTGTATAAACAAAAGTGATTCGTATATTCATATCCTCCCATAATATGTGCTAACATACCCAACAAGTCTGGAACAAAATGATGGAATACAAACCAATAAGTGTGTGTTCCACGTACACTGAACGGGACAGAATCGATTGTAAACAAGTATATGAACTATTACAAAATGTCTCCAAGAGTGTACTGGTGGAAGTTGAACAAACTCAAACGTTTTCGGTGGAGCAAACGAACAACTTTTATGAACAGTGATTACTGCCAAGAAATACAATACACTTTAAAGTTCATACGTCGGAAATCTGAGAATTGTGGTCATTTCGCTTATTCGGGACATAAATCGCCCGCTGGATTTACTGAATTATAAATATCTATATGCAATAGTTTTGTCATGGCGACTTGAAAAAGCAACTAGCAAGTTCGCGTGAGATCAGACACGTCATAGTCACACACGGAGACAATGAGCTTAACGAGTATATCATAATTATGACGCAACTAAAGACTAGGCGTTTTGATCGATCGTGGTGTGTGGTTGGCCATGGCGAATTGAACGCCTGAACAAAGCGCTTCTGTGCGCACAAAAGTAGGTTATTCCGTCGAATTCTTATTGCTTCAGTTATGGCCAAAATTTGGAATCTGACATCTTTTGAATGAATGTCGTTGACTTGGTAAGTCGGAGGAAAAGAGGAGGCCAGGTTGACAGTATGGAATGCTTCAACGAGGTGTGAAGTAATTGCGTTGGTAATTGTCTTGGTGATTCCGCTGTTTATCTAGTTTGGGTGGCTCACACGGGTACGTTCACATAAGCGTCTGGCCGTACGACTCACGTAACTAGTGCCACAGGAACAAGTCAGATGCTACATCAAAACGTCGTACCCGTGTGTACCTATGACGTGTTTGACCTCACTCGAACTGGCTATTTGCTTGTGTTCGCTTCGCCCAGACAACTCTATTCCACACGAATGTTATGTAATTGGCCTGAAAATGAACAACCAAAAATCAGCGTGTTCGCCACACCAGGAAGGCCACCCGAGTTGGTTGAAACGTAGAGTATTACAACTTGTCCGTAACGTTGTTATTCCCAATCTGTTCAATGATGTTTACTCATCTTTCCAACTATATATTTCAGTGACCGCTAATTGTTTGACAAGTGGAAACCATCCAAGTTCATTCACGTGAAACCCAAATCAAATTGTGTACGCTACTACGCTAACTCTGCAGGTTAATTCGTACAGTTCATACCACCCCGATTTTACATGCAACGGACAAAGATTTCTGTGCTCACCATATGCCGCTTCCGCAAACTGTGTCATGCATGAAACTGAATGAATTCACGCTGAACGTTAGTGATATCTGGAGATATATGGAAGCGTTTTGCCTACATTAGAGTGACTTAGATAACAGCTATATTGATCGATACACTGTTCAAGATAACAAGGGTATATTACATTATTACAACAGATATTTAGATTGAACAACTGAACTCAGCAAAATTAGACAGTAAGATATTTTGCGTATGTTACATGATGCGTATAACCTATTAGTTACTACATTCACACATCTGCGTGCGTCGTTACATCCAATTTCGTCATCTGGCTACTTGCTCCTCGTCGGTGTTCTTATTCGTATCGATCTCTGGTGAAGTGGTATCAACGGGTACATATGTACCTTGACGAGTGTGAATTTCACTGCTCTACATGCTTACATTACACTCTGCTCAACCACTATCACAAATAAATAAATCCCCATTGCAGTAAGGGGCCGAATTGTCCACTTGAACTCTCGCTGCTGTTTACTGTCTATACTCAGTTTGTTGACATTGATCAGCAAGAGTATCTAAACTGGGTTACACACATATTTATCTGAGTGACATGTTCAACCAGATAACGGTGTCCTGGAGCTTGAAAAAACTCTGTTGCAAGTAGTCTGGGCTGTCTTCAAGCAATCTCAAGGAACACGAACGACTAGCAATTGTATCTCAAAATAACTCTTTGTAACTGTAGATGANAATATTTCATGTGGAAACCATCCAAGTTCGTCCAAGTGAAACCCAAATCAAATTGTCTACGCTACTACGCTAATCATGCATGTAAATTTGTACAGTTTATACCACCCCCATTTTACATGCAACAGACAAAGATTTCTGTGCTCACCATATGCAGCTTCTGCAAATTCTGTCATGCATGAAATTGAATGAATTCACGCTGAACCTTAGTGATATCTGGAGATATATGGAAGCGTTTTGCCTACACTGGAGTGACTTGGATAACAGCTATATTGATCGATACACTGTCCAAGATAACAAGAGTATATTACATTATTATAACAGATAGTTTGGAACGAACAACTGAACTAAGCAGAATTAGACAGTGAGATAATTTGCGTATGTTACATGATGCGTATAACCTATTGGTTATTACATTCACACATCTGCGTGCGTCGTTACATCCTATTTCGTCATCTGGCTACTTTCTCTCTGTCCGTGTTCTCATTCGTATTGATCTCTGGTGAAGTGGTTTCAACGGGTACACATGCACCTTGAAGAGTGTAAAATTCACTGCTCTTCATGCTTGCATTACACTCTGCTCAACCACTGTCGCAAATAAATAAATTCCCAGTGTAGTGAGGGGCCGAATTGTCCACTTGAACTCTCGCTGCTGTTTACTGTCTATACTCAGTTTGTTGACATTGATCAGCAAGAGTATCTAAACTGGGTTACGCACATATTTATCGGATTGACATGTGCAACCAGCGAATGGTGTTCTGGTGCTTCAGAGAACGCTCTGTTGCAAGTAGTCTAGGCTGTCTTAAAACAATCCTAAGAAACACGAATGACTAGCGCTTGCATCAGAAAATAACTCTTTGTAATTCCGCGAAGATATTAATGTCAATGAGTAACATAGTACTGTAGATTCATTACACCTACAGAGTGGCTGATCGCAGGATTTGTAGACTAGATTATTCGGGATGTGCTTTTGCGAATACGAAACCGAAAGCTAAGCGCAGATGAAACGTGGGAACTGACTAGAACACTAACGAGGATCCACGCGTACATACGGTGATTCGAACAGTACTTGACATCGACTGAAATCTCGAAACTGTATGTGTGAGGCTCCATGGTTACGGTTTACCACCTATTGAACAAGCAAGCTATCATTGTCAAAACGCAGCGTTAATTTTCCTTTTTCCTCGTTTATACTGTTTGTGTGCGAATGGTGTAGAGAAACAAGTTATTACATGTGCAGTTGCAGATGGTCGTGTATTCTCCACTGTGGGCTTTATTCCACCTGATGTATTGTAGAAAAAATCCTCGACCACTCATTTTCCTAATATTCACGTCGTATTATCAGTAAAGTTTACGCTACCTATGTCCGAACCCTATCTCTCAGAACCTGAAGGGTGGTACACCTCGATTTTGTGCAGGCGACAACGATGTTCTCTGAACAGAACTGAAGTCTGCCTCCTAAGTGACGATTTGTATATTTATATTCCTACAGTAACTTTTGAGTTAGGCACTACAACCGTCGTGTACATGGTTCGCAAGTTTCGGTAAGTAGCGTTTTCCTTACATGAGTTTCTCCCTTAAGTTCTTTCACTGCCCTTTCGGGAATTTTCCATCATCATCTGCACTGCTACAGTCAGTTACAAACATTGACTGAGAATGCATACAGTTTGCCTCTGAGAATGATGCCGATAGAACAGCGAGTGTGTAAGAGTGCATTATGCAACAGGTTGTTAAGGACATCCTCATCTAAAACGCACCCACTAACGCTGATGTAACTAGTTCGGGTAAATTCCTGTACGTGCATATCTCCCATTATCTACGATATGTCCCCGAATCAAGACCTCACGCAAACCAGATAGTCAGCTATTGAGGAATGATATATATTTTCAGCGAGATGCACCCAAAACGAAATATTCCAAACAATCACACGAATACTAGCCTCAGTTCTGATCACTTATGTCCCGGCCTAACTTCGCCAAACATATTAGCTTACTGATACTCATGAAGTTGGAAATGATGTTGTCATTCTCACTATCCAGCCAGCTGAGGGACAACCAAACGGGGATATGTCGAATGAAGGCTCTGACAGGAGTGATTTGTTCTACTATGGGAGATAGAGGCCTGGACCTACGTTCGGAGTTCAGAACGTTACAGGTTCACTTGTTTTAGCTTATACTTACTCTACGCATGGCTGCTCTGTTTCTAACATAAGTCTGTGTCTTGGTCCTAAATTGTTCTTAACGACTGTTATACTATCTTTCTTCTGAAAATTTTTAGCAAATTATTATCTTTCATTCGCCAGGCATTCACGTCCCTTCCGCTAAGCACACACCTTGAAAATCGACCAACTCTTGAGGATATTACACACATGTCAACTTCAGTAATCCCGGAATTCTTTGAGTGCATTGCATGAAAAAGTAGTGAATGCACGTCGGACGAACGCCACGAAGTTTTGTGATGAAGCATGGCGTGGTCGTTTGAATGAGATCCCTGTGAGTTTATCACTACTAACGCAGACTGTCTTGTCTCTTTGAATGAAATTGAAAAATGAGCCTTTACCTGTTCTCTGCAGTACATTACCTGACATGACTGGATTTCTCCTGTAGCTCTCTCACCGCTCACACGTGTGCGGTGCGATTCGAAACAAATATCACTTCCTCAACGGAAAACAGCCATTTCAAATTTCAATAATAGCTGAACGAGAAGTGAACTCACGAAGGGCGTCTACAAATAAAACGGATGACATAAACCAATATCTGCTTTTCATTTTTCAATAGCTTAATCAGAGTGTTCTGAACAGGCTTCTACACAGAAACGTTCGGAATAAGGCCAAACTTGCCATTGTATGATGTGCACGCTCTTACGAAATGTGAGCCAGAGAACAATGATCTGATTTCTAGGGGAGGTTTGGTGAATGGATCCACATTTTTGTCCATCAGCGTTCCACTATTCACACGTAGTGTTTGGTCATTTCGTCCTCTCATGCGTTGCAAATATCACGTGCGGATGTCGGCCGATAGCGCTTCTGATCATTTACACCGTAGATTGTGTGTTCTTCCAACGTGTGATATTTCCACACAGTGATGTAAAATGAACGATTATTGCGTTCAGTTACACCGATCAATTGCGCTTCTCAGGACAAAGATTTTATATGCATACCGCATTAAATGTTCTAATTCAACAGTTGCAACGACATCATCACAGAACTCCGTTGAGTCTATTGAGGCTATTGTTCATCCAAACTTTTAGCGTTAGGGACAGAAACAACACATACTCTCAACCATTTCTATAAAGATTTCAGCAAGCAAATTCAGTTAAAAGATTCTGTAAAATGCAACAGACATTCAAAACCATTTCAGCTGACGTTACATGCTAAAAACATTTATAACAACATTCCTGGTATGAGTTGCGGAAACAATGCCTTGGCGTAATTCATCGTCATCTTCGTTAGGAACAAGACGACGCAACGTAAACGGTCTTATTTTGGAAAGGATACCATTCAGTCTGGAATTTCTAGGTCTGTTAGTCACTATACGGTAGAGGGAAAGTAAAGTGTGCGTAATTTCGCTACGGGCAGATCAGCAGCGTCATCCATGGGCGCCAGTATTCAGGTGATTAACAGCCTTGTCGATATTCACATCAGTTTCCTTTGGGCTCAATTCATTTCAACTAACCAATTCAAACTGCTGGAATGAGGAAATTTGGTAGAAAAATGTGGAAAAATGACATCTCTGAAAGTGAGGTGAACGATAAAATTCGTGCAATCATTCGGCTCCAAATTGTTGCAAATTCTTATGTGTGTTGAAGTCGTACGAATACCTGTAAACTCACACCGAATTAGTAGAAATAAAAACATCTGACAGTATTTAATAACACGGAATGCATGGTGGTTAATCGACGTATTGCGAAGATGTTGTCGCATCGCTTCTGTGAGCGAGAGTGGAAAAGGGCCTAAACAGCTTAGCCTATAGAGTTGAATGATCACATCATACCGTTCGCTTGGCTAGTGAACCGTAAAAATTACTACACCGTGACTACCGAAGTGAGAATCGTTAACTCGCTGTGGTCTCACATTTTATTTAACCTGGGAACACAAAAGCAAATATTGCATATCAACTAATGCAAGTATCTTCCTGTAATTTCCAACATTGTGAATGGCACTGGGAATTTGCTCGATTTCCGAGCACAAAGCAATAATCTGTAGAACAAAGAAGAGGCAGGTGGTTTTTATAAATGGTTTGTATTGTATGCTGTAATTGCCAAAATATCGACACGCTTAACCCCACGGTTGATATAAGATGTGGTGTGTTTCCGGATCCGTGCTCTCTGAAATCGATTTGGAAAGGAAGGCACTAC
>QNGE01009324.1:0-13218 GCA_008508345.1 Paragonimus westermani | reverse complement strand
CTGATGTATTGCTGTCTATGATGAAGGCTTGATATCACTTATGAGCACTGAGTGTACGTCAGTGTATAAAGCTGATGCGCAAATCAGGGAAACATGTCCTGGTCGGGGGGTAAGAGATAGGAAAGTTCTACTTCATGGACCTTCGAAATCTTCTTTTAACCAATCGGCATGAAGATACGAAAGAATATGTGATCAGTCTGTGAGAGTCGGACATCATTTACGCGATCATTGTCTCGCTATATCAGTTTTTAGTTTCACAGAAAATTGGTGCAAACAATGAAAGTACTCATGCCACCGAGCCCGAACCAATGCTGCTTACTCCTCCAAGGCTATAAATTGAATAGCAAATTAGCGACAAAGTCCGAGGTTGGAAGAGAATACAACCTAATATCCCCAGTTTGCTAAGAACTACATTCTTCTCTAAGGTCAAACTTATCTGATGGCTTTTCTGAGACTTCTTTACGGTTAACGCATCAACATAGTGCATCAGTGTGAACTGCTGATGTAGTACTGTCCACCGTGGACGCTGATGCTCCACCAAATAAATGGCTACACAATCACATCATATCCTCGAATGCGTACTTTAATCCCGTTGGAAGTATCAGTAATCCAGCCTCTATTCCGTCTGCTTGGCAGCCGGCATAGCTTTCAGTGAGCCTTCCGGGAGCAAAGAAATTGTATGCACATTTTGCAGACTCCTTTTACCAAGCGGTTAGTGTAAAACTAGTCAAACCGATGATCACAAGACGGTTGTGGGTTCTATTATTTGGCCTGTTCTGCTGATCGGCGGAAGTTCCAGAGGAGACGTGACAATTCACTGAAGGAATCTTAATACCCCCATTGCAGAAACATTCACCAGGGCCTTTGTGTGGTCTGAAAAGAGACATTCAAGTCTGGTTAAGTTTTGAAGTCACTATTTTGCAACAGTTATGGTGATTATTTTGTAACGATGCATCTAATCCCGAACGAATCTCCAGACTCTAACCAGGAGTGAAAATCCTGCCCACCTGATATATTGTGATTAATTACTTTCGCTAAACTGAGAAGTAATTACCCCTAGTTTATGGAACAGAGTAAACAGGAATGAATTTGCTTATGTGCGTATAGAAACATTCAAACAAACTGGGTGGCATTCAAGTGAAAATATGTTTTAGCGCGAAACTAATATTATTAAGGTATGCTTACTGCGAGACCAATTACAATCACGGAAGGTGGGGCAACTTCATTCAGGACGTGGAGATACTAATAGTTGACTCCAATAAGAGCAAAACTTGAATCGAGTTTTCCTCTTGAAGAGGGTTAATCGAAAAGTTCAGCTGATCAAGATAATCATGATCAAATTTGAGTGGTGTTCATTTTGGAACAGTCTTCATCCCCAGTGTTTGGTAGTTTTTTCAGTCTGCCTTAGATATTACACTGTTCTGTTCTTGCTGGCTAAATCGGTGCTTCCAGGTAAAAGTTCTTTCTGTTCCGGTCAAACCTATTGCATATAACCAAATCAAGCGTAAATGCTTTTCACTAACAAGCTGCTAGAATGAATGGTTATTACTTAGTATTCGGATAACCTCCGTTGCAACAGCCAAGCTCATTAGTAGGAAAGTGCAGCTCAGTGATTAGCTAATGAGCGTAGTGTTTGCTTCAGTTGTGATCATCCGTCGATCTGTGATGTCATCAAAAATATGTAATGTTCCAATCAAAAAACGACTCTGACAAACATGTGGTCAACTTCTTAATTATTCACAAAAACACTTGTAATCCTTCGTACAGAAAATCGGAACAAACGGTGTTTCAGTCCGAATCGACTTCTCCCCTAACGTCGGCGGCAATTATGGTTTCAATGAAGTTGTGATTATTTGCAGCGGATAAACGTACCCAAGTGGTGTTGACTGCGGAAATTTGATATTGATTAGCAGTTGGTTTGTATTAAAGAACGATTGGAATTTTTTCTCACGTAGATTATTTTAGCTACTGAGCAAAATAATTTCGAACTTGTTTTCTTTTTCTCTGGTTGTTAAAACCGAAGACTGAAATAAAAATATGGTTTTGAAAAGTTTTATTTCACTTCGTCTGCTGCCTAGTGGAATTATTTTGTTTTCAGCAAGCGTCGTGCAAGACAGTCTTTTTAAAACCTGGTTCCCTAATTGTCTTTCACAGGAGTACATTTTACTGTCCAAGCGGACGGAACTTGCCTCCCTCAAACGGCGGATTCGAGGTTCATGAAAGTGAATTTGCAATTCATATTCCGCTGTAATTTCCTCTCTTCGAAGCATCACTGCCTGTTGAACTTGATCTTGTATCTCCACGAACCATTCACCAAGGTGTACAAGAAAGTTCTTGATGTATGGAAAAATGCAGAAAGGTTGATTGTTTGCATAGGTATGTGTGTGCATACATATAAATGCGTATTAGTGGAAAACATTAAAATGTTGTTCATGAAATCGTTTAACTAAATGCAAAAATTTGATAATTCGTATGCCCCCGCTCCTGTGGGTAGCTTTTATTGAACATGGAAGTCGCCACATCAGTTGCATATCACGCGGATAAATAAGTGATCACTCGAATTACTTACTAACATCATTACCTGCTGACATAGCTGTTACTTCGCAGAACTACCATTACCTGTCTATTTGCAAGCATTGAAGATATTTTCGATTAGAAACAATTTATAGAACCCAGAAACATATGACACGCACTGACACACTTCTATTCAACATGATAACGTTGCTGTTAGGCTACAGAAAACATGTTGCTATGGGTGAAACTGAATGACACTGTAAAATGACGATAATACCGACTGTAGTTAAGAATTTAAAGCAGACCGACAGACCGACATATCACGCAGAATTATACCACATTTTGTAACCCATATGGACTATCACAAGTCGATGGTAAATTTAAAACAGAGTCTAATCCGTTTATGGCTGATTGCAACTCCAGTTAATTACCCAGGCAGTGAGTGAAGTCATCTACTTCCTACTTGAAATTCCTGAGTTCCTTTTAGTTAGTTAGTAAACGGTAGCTGAGAAATAACTGAAGAAGAACTGTATGTCGAATCGCTTTTTACTTGCGTCAAACACTTGTGTGTAACTCAACAAGTTTTATGTGATATAAAACTAAGGATCTGTCATATTGAGGGTGCCAGAACAGGAATAATTATGCACATTTAAATTACTGTAGTTTTCATTGAAGGGGGGAAATTTAAACTTACAACACTGAACACCCTTTTTCCATTTAGTCAGAACAGAAGGAAGACATCGTGAGGTGTTGATATTTCGATTCACACTTATTACACTCCAACGTAAAACCAGCAAATTTCATGCACACTGCATACGACAACAACCAAACACATAGGTTTGATCTATAGTGCTTTAATAGTGCAGTCGTTTTCAGAGCAAGGAGATTGCGTTAGCGCCTCCTGTTGACAAAAAATGGCCGACATTGTCTGATTAGTACTGCTCCACTAATTGCTAACAGTTTCGGGTTGCGACTGCTAAGCAGTATTTTGAACGTTCTCACAGGGTTAACTAGGTGACCGATTGCTGTGTTTGGCGATCGATGAGGCCGGCTCCTCTGAGCTTGTTACAGTCAGTGGGGCGGTTTTGAGATTTCAGGTGAAATCCACTCAGGAATTTGCTTCGCCACGGGTTGATACAAACGCCAATCCATTTTGTTTGTGTAGACTTCATTGAAACAGTACTTGATCTGGTATATTACACCACAGATAGACTGATCGGTTGAGTGTGTATCGCTGGTATGGACAGCCAAACACATAGTGTTTAACAAAAAATGCAGTTGGGCAGCTGGGTCGGTGCGCTGCAATGTCGACGTCAATTTGTGACTGATATTGTTGGTAAGGTGGTCATCCTTGAACTGAATTTGTAAAAACTATGTTTCTTTTCTCCACACTGCAGACTGGCACATTTGATTGTTTCTTTTTACTGCGAATATCCACCAACTTCTCTAGATAGCCGTTATCCAACAACGTCTTAATAAAATCTTCCACTTCCTCCGGTCGATCTGGCTGTGTGAAATAACGCTTTCACTAACTTCATTTATAAATATTGGATGCAAAACTGGAAAATTGCATATACTGTTCACTCCGTGTTGGCCTTCGAAAAACAGATCGTTGCAGTGTACTATCTTAAGGTACAGTTATAAGAATGTAGAAGAACGGCAAGCAACTGTTAACCTCGACCTTGTAAGAAACAGTGAGGTTTGGGTGGACGGAGTTCAAATATTTTTAGAATAAAAAACGAACTATTTTTTTGGTTCATTCAGCTGTTTTTTTGTGTGCAGTTTGTATAAAATTTGCTGGTTTTAAGTTGGCGAATGATGAGAATAAATAGAAATTTTTGAACCCAAACTTCATGTTCACAAACAAGGAAACTAAGTATGTGCAATTTTTACGCTTCGTCTGCATTCTTGCTCTGAATTCAAAATCGTTCATCTGTCTGCTAATTTAAAGTAGAACGTTCTCACAGATGCTTGCGTACACCGTAGAGTTCTAGGGACCCAATCTGCAAGAAAGACCATGAACGCCAACCTCCAGAATAGTAATTTTAAAATTCTGGAAAATGACACTCTGGTGTATATTAGCGGTTGAAACGAAGGCGTGAACAACCCATCTCAGTAAGTTCAGTCCACAAACCTACTGCAGCAATCACTTGTCTCACTCTCCACGTTCACGGACCTACATCGATTCGTAGTGTTGGTGGGATATCAGCTTCATCTTGCCCAGTTCATCTGATCAGAGTCGAGTCGTGAAGGTGGTAGCTTGGTTTCCGGAACGTATAGTTTGACTCGGTAGACAATATCATTTTAGAAACACCTGGCTGAGCACACAACGTGAGCGCACAATTAAGCACCCCAGGCTTTTGCAATTACGGACCGAGCTCCAGATAAATTAGACTGAAAGATTCTTCTGTACTCAACAGCAGGTTCAACCGGTTGAGCGGCCAATAACAGATTGTATCGCTTCGCCCATGCATTATTTTGAAGACTGACACATCGCGTTTCACTTGCGCGAACTCACGGAGACAACACAGAATGCTTTATGTCGACCGACCAGCCACTCATGCTATGGCAGAACTCGTCAGTCGGGGATGCTCAAATTCCGGTTCACCGAGTGACAACCACCTGTGACTGGGGGGCTGAGATGAGCGTTCGAGTAACATACCGGTAGACCTTCGGAAACGAAGACGAATTCGAAGTCACATTGTATGTACCGGCAAACGACTGTCGTTCTTTAACATATTGAATTCGTTCTGGGAAACTATAAGGAAGTAAAGCTCGGGACGATCTGTACGATAAAGGTCGAAGATCATGAAAGCAGACAACGGGTTGCTGAAGCTCAGGGGAGAATAAATTGTGTAATAATAGAGCATAATATGGAAGGCAACGTAGGTTTTAGCAATAAAACAGGCAGTTTTTCCTTCTTTCTTGTCTTATTTTGGGTGATCTATGGCCTCACACTTGTGTGTCTGGTGGACGAAAAGTTCTTTCATTATGAACGGTAAAACCGCATACGAATTTACGTTCTGTGCAAAATTCCTCAAGCTCGATATTTTTGTACGAAGTGTCCCATCTATTTTGAACAGCTAACTTGCAGTAACTCAATGGTTATTATATTTTGCAATTTTGTCCACGTCACCTTAGAGTTTATTATTTCTTTGTCATTCGAATAGTTTCAGTTTAATGGTGTAGCCACCGTATGAACCCATTTCCAACTTCACTTCTTTGTGTTGTAGTATAAATTCATTTGGCAATACCGTATCGGAAGTGGCCATTAAGTCCGTTACTCCACCCAAAGCACAGCGCTACTGTTACTTATATGTTCAGTGCAGTTTTTCATGGTTTCTTCTATTTGGCTTGTGTTTTTGTGTCACCTCTCACCCCTTGGAAAGACATCTGTCAATATTGATTACTTCGGCCCCCTGTACATACTATGATCCACCTGATCCACCCGTTAAAACATTCCCTTCATTATTGGATTAGTTGCATCACATACTTCTGCGTCCATCGCACGATCAACGCACGTCTTGTCCTATTACTTCATAACTAGACAGTTTACTATCATACAATGAAATAATATATTTCTTGGATCCAACAAAATTCACCTTTAGTCTATACCTAGTGTTTAGCACTCCTACTACACCTAATAGTAGTTACTTATTAAACGTATAACTTCAGCAAAACTATGATCCGAAACTATGCGGAAAGAGCATTTTTACCCAGTTGCCAAGTTCCCGTTCCATAGGTTTCCGATTTAGCTATGGAAACAAAGCTGTCACATATGCGCCTGTTACTGTCGCTGTCAAACGGCTCGGAACCAGTGGGTGTAAACAGTGGGTTTACGTTAAATACCATGGGTCCGCCACTATCAATTCTGGTACAGAAAACCCTGTAGAACATATTCTTTAATCCTCTCCCTAAATGCTGATCTGACTTGTTTTAAGAGTCTCATCGAACATCACAACGTTTTATTATTGATTCGTGTTATTGAAGTTCCTTTTATTTATATCGGTATGTGTTAGTGTGTTCCATCTGTTTGAAGAATCAATTTATTATAACCCCATTCCCGGTCTAGTAGCACCAATATCATCTCGTCCTGGTAGGTGTGTCGATAGCGAATTCGAGTTGGTCAAATTAGTAATCTCTTTCTAATAATCGCTCAACAGAAGTAGAAAGAAAGTTGGACGACACACGCCGTTCACTGGTCTGGTGAGTATACTGGAAGTACAAAATATCTCTTAGCTAAAATAAATCGGTTATTCATGTGTGTGTTGAGATATTGCTGAATTCATGACAACGCTGGTAAAACACCGCTATATTTTGAATCCTTTGTTTGATACTCGGTCGAGAACTTTAAAGAGCTAACTTTCTGCAACAAATAGTGAAAATTGTATTACTGATCAGTGGTGTGACAGAGTTGTTAGAAGACATTCAACTGCAAACATGCAGACTTCGGCTAAACCCAAGCCAACAGCAATAACATGCCCAGAAACGACAAGCGCTTTACCAGCTGAACTAAGAACTTCACTTGGCAGCGCCATTGTTGCGGTTGGGCATGTTGCTTCAAGTCCAGCGGATGTTCAGATATTTTGCAATCGGGTCTTCTTCAAATGAAATATTCAAAGTAGATTCATTGCCATATGAAACGGAACACTTTTAAGTGAGATAGATAAATTTACCTCACATGCTCTGCGTTTGATTCGGTGAATAATTGACTCGTAAGCACTAAGTTGTTTTGCATGTATTGCTTCGACAATGAATTTGTCAACCATTATTGAGTCGTCTTCTCTTAAACAAACTCTAACAAGAGAGTGGGTTTCAGGTTTCTGTGCAATTCCCGTGTGTACTTCTTTTATCAGTGGGGCCTCAACCAAATCTTTGGGTAGTTCTTCACCAGCAATCCCGGAGGTTGTGATTTTCAAGATCAAATTCTCGAAATAGTCCGATACGCGTGTCGAACATTCTGGATTCTTAACAGATAAGGCCTGAGATTCTGGTCTCAGAGGTAGCCTCAGATCGTTAATGGCATCCGATCTCGCCTTCATCTGATAATAGCGGTAATTTACTCCCGCACTCTGTTTCTTATTTGAACTCTGACTGTCTGACTGACTAGACCTTGAATTGTTCTTGAACGATCCGGTTTCAAACTGGCCGTGGCTATCCACTGATTCTGTCGGTAGGCGCACACGGAAAACCTCATGGAGATGATTTGACCGCCCCTTGTCACTCTTTGTATGCTAAACAAAAAATCAAGAATAGATAACTAATGCATAGGGAGGTCTCGGATAACGGCTTAAAAATATTTTGACAGCAATTCAAAAATTAAAATAAAATATTTCAGTAAGCAATATTGCCGGCTTAAACTGTAAGGCGAACTAACGTGGAGGATACTTCTTTCAAAAATTAAAAGGTTGTTTATTAGACTAACACTGAAGGATGAATCGTTTTAAGATGCAAACGTTCAAACTGTTGGTGTTTAAGCGCACTTCTGATAGAAATAATACAGCGATCTCAACAACCAAATGGCAGGATACTGAACTCGTAAGTAGTAGGTAGCTGATGGTGAGTTAAGAGAGCAAAATAAAACATTACAGCTGTCTGCATACTGTCACTCTTAAGTGATCTCCAAGTAACTAAAATCAGTTGATCAGGTAGTTATACGTCAGACGGAATTATAGAAAAGACACCATATTCAAAAAAATATTAGATTACCCACGAAAGCAACAAAATATATTTGACCCGTAGTTATTAATCTTAATTTGAAATGCCCAAAGATAACTGAAGAACCATGATAAAATCACGGCTTCAGAAACCTCGGTGATTTCGATCTGCAGTGGAAAACTTGCTGGGTGTAACGTTACTAGATTGTAGCAATAAATGTGGAATTAATAAAGGTCATAATAACTATATGACACCACAGTCCGGGCTCTCACATCGGCCCTTTCTTGTAATGCCAGGCGACATACGTTGCAGAGTTCAGCACAGAGCTTCCTTAATAACTGGCACACCCATCAAACCTCCATTTCCATAAATTATTTGCAAGTTTACTTAGTCTCAATTTAGTGAACTACCGAAGAATTGGCACTTGTTTGTCACTAAAAATATGATCAGCTTTTGTGGAACAATTTAAAAACTGCACGGTGCATCAAGAAAGGGTATTGATAACAGCGATCCACAGCGCTGCTGACACAGCAGAATGTTCGTTCATAAAGGCCTGTGGTAAACTTGATTAAAATTCACAGTCACATTAAAGTTGTCATCAAAATTGCAATATTCCAAGGTAACCAACGTACTTTTCCAACCTTAATGAGAGACATTTTCCAAATGTGGTGGAAATACACAAAGGGGAAACTGACCAACGAGTGACGCGATGGAATTTGTTGATAAGCAAATCGAGCCCATGAATTTGCGAGCAGCTAAAATAGAACTAACGCCTGAATCAACTTTGACGTGAACATAATGAGCGGGTCTATGAACTACTGAATGGGGATCAATACTGACAGTCGGCTGCTTTCACCACTTTAATGATGCTCATAGCATGATGAAAAGGCCAAAGTTTGGGTTCTCAAAGCCGCATTAACCTCGAACCAAACTATCACATGGGTCAAAAATGAAGCAAACACAGCACAAGGTTTAACTTGTTACAGTCAGTTCACTTTGATTTAACAGCAGTTCAAAGTCCTGCTATGTTAACAAGACAGGCTAGCGTGACAATACGACGACAATGCACAGGAAAAATAGATAAAGCATTCATTTTGTTTAAACTGATTTGTTTCTGTCAAGCAAGGCCGTAACATTTCTTATTAGTTTCCACCTAATACTAACTCTACAGTCTGTCTGCCGGCGGGCTAGAAATGAAGCTTATGGTCAATCAACAGAAAATGATTTATTTTGCGAACATCGGTAATTAGGTCGCCTCTCTTCTCCCCGTTTCTGTTCTGCTTAGAATTTGTTCTTCACTTCAAGGTGGTGTGGTAGCTAAGCGTCAATGAGAACTCCTGATGGTGATTCTAATGGTGAGTTTGACATTGTTTGCTGAACCGTGCTTCAGCGTTGTATCACAGAACGCCTCGTTGCTACCCCGTTTATTCAAGCTGATTCCAAGAGTAATTTGACCGACAACTTGTACTTACGTGGATTCTCTCGCATTACCCGACCCAACCGGCCTGACACAACTATCAGTCCACAAAGCCCGACAGCCATGCATTTGATTGCTTTAGTAAACGAAGTCGACCGCCAAAGAATGTCAACTTAACACGCACCTCGACTCACACAAACAGGTTGAGCCGATCATTCACCGTCAAGGCAGCTGCTAGTGACACTTTGCCCTGCAATAAAAATAATTAGCTCGTCGGATGCCTGTCGACACAACATGTACTCACTGACTTATGGAAGTTGGTTTTTCGAATTCGGTCAGACTACGACGCATTGAGCGTAATGCTTGTCTGTTCACACCTCTGGCTAACACGGCTGTGCCATCTCAAAGGACACCGTGACAAAATGCTGTTTCACTCCTTTCATCAGTCTTATCTGGTTCCTGAATATCCTTTTTTTTGTTATTGATTTTTCGAGTCTAGGGGAAAATTGTTGAGGAATATGATGCGGTTATTACAAAAAGACTGTTTGGTGGCGAGAGTTAGTTCGTTGTTTTGGTCCTGTCAGTTGTGTTTTTGTACAGCTAGTAGTAAGCAAACGGCTTCGTGACCTTCTCAATTCTTTGGGCATTAGGTATCTCAAATAAACCACATTATTGCACGACATTTCTCACTTAGTGAAAAATTTGTAGTTTAATACTGTGGCTTATGAATGTATGTAACTGAGGCCTCATAAGGATGTCGACGTTGATAATGATGATGTTGACAATGGTCGAAGTCGGTTATTAGCAGGGTGTTTCGCATGTGCAGATGTGGCCTTGTGTTCAGTTGCAGTTTCCATTCAGAGAAGCACTTCCACTTTGACTGAAGTTTGAAACTGTGCAAAACGTTTTGCTACGAAGTAAATGTTCTGAAATTTGCATGTTATATTATTACTGGGCTTTTTGAATAAAGTTTCGGAATGGTATATTCAGCGCGATCACCTGGGGTTCGGCTTGTTCTTAATGTCTGACAAAACTGCACATTTTGTTTCCAGCAATGCTTCCCGGGAAAGTTAGTAAACTAATCTTCCTTCAGCGATTTTTCAAAAGATCCTGCAGTTCATTTGGAAATATGTTATTCTGCTGAGACTAAGTTCTTGACAAAAACCTGGAAGCATCCCTAACACAAATAACAACTCGATCGTCGATGAGTACAGCACGAATTATTATTCACTTCGATTTATCTTCGTTACAGATTTAACTTTGTAAAGATGATGGGTTTTTGAGTAAGGCACTTATAAAACCCAGTGCTATTCCTAATAGAATTAGAATAATTCACCGTCCAAATTCTGAAAATTTCAAAAGGTAGCAGGCGAGATATATGTTGCCTTTGTTTGATATGTTCATGAATTCGTGAAATTCAACGATTTGTTAGCGGATGTGGACACCCTACTTACCGTAAGTACACAACAACTTGAAAGAAACAACGAGAATCGTCCGTTAATGTGTGCCGGTAGACAAGACAGTAAATCTAAAGTCAGTGATGGGGTTTCTAGGAGGTCCGCTTACTTGTTTATACACTGAACATAATTAAGTACAATCGGATATATTTACCTTGTTTTTTAGTAACATGAATGATATATGGTCTAAATGATAATGCTTGTCTGCTAGCTTACCGTCACCGTAAAAGATCCTCCACTCGGAGTCGCCTTGACACCAAAGAAACGCAGGCAGGCTGTCTCATAGGTATTCAGCACATTCTCCACTTCCTCAGGATATGAATCAACGACACTAATCTGTTGCGTTCTCGTGTCAGAGTAGCTTTAAACGGAAAAAAATTCATCAGCATACACGAGGCTGTTGAAGTGAAACCACCCATGAGAAAGGATTGTTAAGAATACAGTATGCAAACAGTAAACAGTCAGAACATCTAAAACTAATCATTCGTTACGCCAGTGGTTCCCAGTCGTTTTGGCTCAAGATCGGATGCAAATGGTATAATGACAATGCCGAGAAAGTATTTACTGAAGGAATTCTAGCGGTAAAACGCATGGTTTACGCAAACTTTCACATTTGGATGGCCAACTTGATGGTCGATTTTTGTAAACATCTTTCGAAAGTTGCTCGTGTTAGATCGATATTATAAACGGGTAATGTATTTACTCTCCTGGATTCATGGCTGTCAGAAGATTAGCGGACCAATTTATGCAGGTGCGGTACAGAACAGGTTATTCTTACAACGCATCCCAAAATATGACATAGTATAAAGGCGAAGTTTGCTCTCTGAATGTAATTTCGCCATCATCTACTACTGCTAACAATTCTGATGTGATTTCCACTTTGTGCAATATTCACGTTAAACTGATATCTGACCCGAACCATAATTTAAAGTTCCCCAATCTCTTGCGTCGGTTTGATTGGTTGGTGTTCTAGATGGATTTGGTGCACTTAGAAAAGTTTCAGGAGTATCTGTCAGCTTGATGGTGTATTACCACCAAACGCAAGGGATCAGCTTGATATGTCACCTAAATCGACAATTTTACTGATGTGTAACGTGCTTGTACCTGTTACTGTGCACAGATACAGTTCACCTCGGATTACGACTTCACATGTGCGACTGTCACAGAAGCTGGGAATGGTATTTATGATAGCAAAAAATGATCACCTCTAAACTAGTGCTGTAAGACCGTTTTTGACTTTGGTTGAACTAAAAAACAGATATTGTTTGAATAGGGATCCAAGAGGATTTTTCGCATTCCAACCTCAGGAGCTCATCCGCTTAGTATGCGGTAGAGGAGTTTGTATTCACTTGGAATGCAATTTGTGTACTATTGTTTGTGGTGGAGACAAATACCAATTAGAACTTGTTGGGCCGTAGCTAGTGCCACCTAGCAATCCATGGTAAACAGTGTTCAGCCATAATCGCATGTCACAAATAAATTGCAGGGCAATTGCTCCGCAGATGGTATTTATAAAACTGATGTCCGACTAAATGCCAGCTTCAACATGTAATCTAAAGGGCTGTCGGTGCGATTCTCATTAGTGATTTCCATTAGGTGAATCCAAGAAAAAGCAAAACCCGTGCTTTCCACTTACCTCAACAGTTAATTTGTAGCGACCCTAAATTTTGGAATTAAGTTCATTACTTTGACTGAATAGGAAGCTTGAATATGCGAGGTTCGATAACTAACTATTACTTATGGAACGGTCTGATAAATCATCGTTTGTTCAACGATAGACTGTTTCGTTGTGTTTCTCTATTCACAAGTATTCATCAAAGTTTTTTATCGAGAAGGTCAGCGTGCTGTGTGATAATATCAAGGCTGGTGGTATAGTCAAATATTACAACTTCTACAATGTTTGCCCTTGTCGTTCCACGGTAGATAAAATTCTGTTGGAATCACCGGAAACCAAAGGGAAATGTAAATACAGCCCGTTTTCTCCCAATTTCTTTACCAGGATACTGCTGCTGGTTACTAAAAAAGAAAACCAGCACTCGGGAACAGAACCTGGGCGATCAAAAAAATTGTTTCGGAACTCAAAGTTCGGTTGCCATCCACAAGACTACCCACCCAAAACATTTACCGCAAAGTTCAAACGTAAACAAAACGGGCAGTTTTCCAAGGACTAGC
>QNGE01009322.1:0-10709 GCA_008508345.1 Paragonimus westermani | reverse complement strand
AGCTGTTGAAAACGACATAAAAGTAAACTTTTTGGTCAATAAGTTGCAACCGTACAAGCTAGTCTTGTTTACTATTCAGATCTAGGCGGCATCTCTTGTCAGTGTAAATCTCAGCATAAAGTTCATGATATTGAAAACATATGAGAGACTGAACACGAAAGAATCGAACCACCTATCCGAGCCCACGTTGAAATACCCCCTAAAACAGAACGAAATATGATGTGGTATGTGGCCACTTTTGCAACCGGAGACCCTCCTCACCAGGAGAATCACCTTGCCCTCTCTCTAAATAGCGGAACGGCCGGAGCACTAACCACATGCGGAAAAGATCAGCCGTCTAGATGTGACAAATTGATTTTGCTAAAATTTTGATTAATAAAATTATTATCAGCGCAGCTGCCTCAAGGAAACGCGGTCGGGGTTCCAATCTCTGCCCTACCGTGGTTATTCATTACTGGCGAGTTGTAATAAAATGCATGACTGAGTCTGATGTAACCTCTCAAGAGTGACTGGCTGCGAACTCTGGCAGAACATAAACATCACAATCACATACTAATGACTTTTAACTCAAAACCAACTGAATTCTCGATAATTCATCAGGAATTAGGATAGATGAAATCAATGTAAATGTTCACAAAGCAACTGCTTACGCAGAACCACTGGTTGATTTTGGGCCAGAGTGTAAAATACGAAACTTGGCAAGCGGCCCCGAACTGCGTTTAGGCCTAGAACTTGAACCCAGAAATACGTTAGATCCGAGTGGCCTCAGTTCTAATCAGTTTAACGCAGACTTGCTTTGCACAACTAACACCCGCGACTAAATAATACTTGTTGTGGAGCTTTCTCGATCATGCGTTGAATAGCTCGTGATTCAATTCTGTCCCGATATTTACTTCGAACTTCACTTAGTAGCTCCCGGCTTGTTCAGATGAAGCTGTTATTTTTTTTGGTTTACCGGGTGATCAGGTATGACAAATTCTCATCTCTGGCACGTTTAACGACTATTCTTTAAGTGGTTGTCAGAAGTGCCCATTGGCGCATGGTGACCCAATTCTAGTGTGCGCTCAAGTTTATGGCACAGTATCGTGAAATGTCGGTAACCCACATTCATTGGTTGGCAGCATTTTCTACACAATGTAGTCGGTAGCATTGCAAAGTTTATTCACGTAGTCAACAGTTACAGAGAACTGGTTTGATTTTCCACGTGAAATGAGCCCCGCTCACGTCTGTTTGCACTATTGCGGAATTTCATTCAAATCTATCGACTGTGAGGTCACTGAAAGTTCACGAATCAGAATAACATCCCGGTTAACCTAGGTGCAACAATAAATACTCGAACATTCAAGACAGCCACTGCACGAAGTCAGTTGTAGAGACTACTTAGATTCTAAACACTGTGATAAAATGATATACATTCTCCATTTTGCTTCAAAGGTATCTTGTGTCGGAGATATCGTCATGTCTGCATGCAGGTTCAGTGGTTTGGGACAGATGAGACATTTATTATCCCGGTAGCTGTCGTTCGAATGTCTCTAGCACAGAATAAACGTCATTATACTCATATGTGCTCAAAACGATCGAACGTAATTACCTGTATCGTTAGCTTCTGTAATCAAACAATGTGAACGTAGATGGACGTCACTAGTTCTATTTTGAGAGCAAGTTGATCGAACTCCCTTAAGTCCGTTCAATTTAATTAATCGTAAATATCGCTAAATAACTGTTGATATTGCGTTTAGTTCCAAATGAATTGCGGAGAATCAATAATTTGGCTTGATAGTGAAGGTTCACTTCTGAAACGGAAACGCTTTCAGACCAGGGCTGATGGATCGCACACATGTATGATGGGTTTAGAAATGACTGATTTCTGACCGTAATGCATTAGATCTCAGATGGATACTCCAAATAGAGGTTGGAAAAACCCACAGCAATGTATATCCTCTCACGGATGCGAAGGTTTACAAGCCACTAATCAAATCAGTTGTATATATATATATATAGTGCACATGAAATATTGAAACATCTTCAAATCTTCGCATTGTGCAAGAGCTAGAGATTGAAATTATCAGTTAACTGACTGACAAGTAGCATATGTTTTATTTTTGAGGCTGATAGTGGTAGCTATTCTGGTGGCTGCTTGTGACAAACAAAATCATTGTTAGAACGATTTGGATTGTTTTCTTTGGAATAATGCTTATAGTACACCAATGGTGCGTTCGATACTTCTTCCAATTGTTTATTTCACTTATAATCGAACACCTTGTTAACCACTGTGATAGTTACAGACGTCGACTCACTGTTAACTTGGTCTATGTGAACAAAATATTTGAAAATAATCGATGACACATTTTCATGCAATTTAGTGGAGCAAACTATCTCCTTAAGCCCAAGTCAAATACAAGAAATTGAACCCCGTGCGCAATAAAATCTGGCTTCCATTTTCTCTCATTCGCACGGGCATGTTCATTTGAATGAAGCGTAGTCCCAACAGTTGAAGTCTCTTGCCGTCCACATCTCCGTCATAACCAGGATTGCTTGTGCGTTCTACCGATGTCTGAGGTAACGGCCACTGACAGTACATCATCGGCCTCATCAACTATCGTCTAATCAACTTTTTTCAGAGGGAGACCATTAAGAGTGACACATAGGTTGTCTGGTCATATCCAAAATATGTACAGTGACTACCGTTTTCATTCCAACATATAACTATGCCGTTCAGACTTTCCATCCACACTCAACATATAAAGTTCCTTTAACCTGCTAGTGAAACTCCTACAGAACTAGTGCATATTGTAGTTTGTTTTTGCATAAATCACACACACAGACCAGAGATTTAGGGATCTGTGAACTGTCGTGGGAAACCATAAACCCAAATGTCCATCCGTTTCTTTCAACCTGTTATCATTGCACAACACTGCGCTCCAAGAGAACATGCGGTCAACGGCATATATTGCGACGTCCGGGTTAGAAAACCGTGCCTACCAGCAGTATAAGAAATGCGATAATAGACGATTTGACTAATATACAAATGAGCAGCTCAGGCGACCTTATTTAGAGTGACGATGGTTTGCTAACAAAATCAAACAATGCAGGGCACAAATTGTGGTAACTTCGAGAAGCACTGTTGACTGCAATTTGCACACGAGATATTTAAAAACCGTAACACACCCTTGGTAGCTGAAAATCGTTTGAAATACATGTCCAGTACAGTATTATTCATTCAACGGGAATAAGCTTCCAGCAGCATGTGAAATAACACACAGGGGTTCATCCACTAACAAGACTATTGTCATGTGTTGTGATATCGATAGCTTCAGAGAAACCACTCTCCATGGGAAAATCGTGTTTAACTTTGTGTCAACAAGTTTGATGACATTCTCCCTTATATATGATGAAACATACTTAAACAACAATTTCTTATATTTAACACGTTTTACAAAGGCAATTTTGTTTACGCAATGTTTATCATGCAACTTTAGATAAAGCCAAAAGCTTGTGACTTGTGTTTCTCACACGGAATGCCACATTTATTGATTTCACACAGTAGATAGCGTACACTTTCGGCCAAATATCAATCAAAGAGGCTGAAATATACTTCCAACTATTCTTCGGGTCACTTGTGTAACAACATGGCCAATAACATTTTAGGTACCCTCGGGATTAATCAGATAGTCCATGATAAGCAAGCCGTACAAGGTACTGTCCGATTAACCGCTTAGACGGAATAAATCATCAAGCAATAGATATACTTTCACATATGCAACGGTTATGAGAAAAAAACATCGATGGCCGAGGGAAAACACACTATTTTACATGGAAAAACGTGACTTTTATCGATACAGCAGTGCTCTACCAGATTTGGAATAAACGTTCACATACTATTGATATCTGTTAAATTTGGATTTTGAAAAATGCGGATAATTACTTGGTGAAAGGCACGGTCGCCAATATATTATAATATTGTCTGCGTGTACATCCACACATTTCAAAACGTTCCACTTATTGATTTCACAAGCCATTAGCCATTAGTGACAACGCAATTGCTCAATCAGTCGAACTGACAATAAAGACGGGACATTGCATGAAGATAATGTTCAGGTTGTAGAACAGGTGGTCAAATGTAATTCGATATAATCAAGAGTAAACTGTGGCGTCATCTACCCGTATGAGCTCAATTACGAAGAGAATTACAAAAGTAAATTTCAGTGTACCAGATTGCTTGGATTCACATTGATTCACAACCAGGTTGTTATTCTTATGTAATTGTTCCAAACAGTACAAGGGCTATCAAATCTCCGATCTGCTGGACAACTACGTTGGTAGCAGGGTAAGGGGAAGTCTGAGTTGCTTTGTCACGGGACCTACTCCCATGCAAGCGCGACCAGCCCACTTAGCCACATACAAACACTGCGATGTGTTGTCTGAATTCAGTTCTCATAAGTTGTGGAAGATGCAAACTAATAGTTTTCAAAATAAGGAGCCCACCAATGTAAGGGTATTATTCCCGAGGAGTTGCTTCCCCAGTATTCAACTGAGGGTGTTCAACAACTGAAACGGTTTAGGTTTTTTGGACCGATACATTTGAGATATATGTTCACTCTGACGCAGCTACACCTCACCGCAGTGTACACTTGATACGATGCCGCAAAGTGTTCACCAGAGCTAAATCTGACAGTGTAACGTCTCACGTTGGTTTTGAAACAACACTACAATATATCCACAAGCGTTCACACAATTGTCCAACATATTTCTCTTTCTCGTTTTCAATCTGCACTTTGTAAGGTTGACAAATACTTGCGATCTGAAAGCTGCCTATGTCGACCCTTGAGAGTTCACGGCTATTTCATGAAACGTTCTGTTGCTACTTTTCCAGCAAGCATACTGTTACGAACACATCCAGGAAATAAACAATCGAAGATAACCAACATATGGTGATAAAAGATGGTAGAAAGATTACAATCTACAAAAGTTTCTATAGTAAAGCAGTAGAGTGATCTCAAAGGTAAACCTCAGAGCTTACTACATATAATTCGTCAACTAATTATTGCTGAGCGTACACGATGTTATCAAGAACCTTCGCCGGTAAACTCTCTAGTGCTCCAACATATATCGTTGTTTTCTGTCTTTTTCGGTCAGCCGTTTTCCTTGATAGTTAAGTATTCCTCAAATCGTTATCTATCCGATGTATTGTAGTAAAGTAATGTTGTTGTGAATGAATTAATATGTAAGTATATTTGAATCACTGAGTCACCTTGATTCATTTGAATGAAATAGTCACAAGACGCGAATTACGGCATTAATTCATTTCGCACACAGGTCGATCGTATACATGTGTCAAGCGCTTGCCTAAGCTTCACTCAATATCTGCCCATGTATTGTGTTTCAACGGCAAGCGCGGATTGTTTGTATACTGAGTAACCGTTTACCTTCCTCGTGTCTCATTTCTAAGACGGAACAAAGCAGTAGACAACAACACGAATTTGTCAGAACTCCCAAATTCACACAATAAATGTCACACACGTTGTGTTTAAAACTAACCTTCTTCACCCAGCGCACTTATATCTTTAACTAGAACAACGATCAGCAAACACGTGATTACTGACCACATTTCGCTGAATAATTCCTACCGGTTTATTGTTCTTCAGATACATATATGTCAGCAAAGAGGAGCATTTATCCAATCACTGAATGCTTGACAATTTCAAGGAACCAACCAGCTCTACTTGATGTGCAGACAACCAATAGAGTTGGCTGACAGTGATCTATCATAGACATTACGCTAGCAGCAGTGCCGTCCAAGTAACTGCTGAATTAAGTGCAAGAACCATCGGAAATGTGCTCTCACCTTAGTGGTCTCCTTCCCACTCCCTCCGATACCCCCAACGCGGTGAGCCCCGACCGCACATATCAGATGTACTGGGACAAATGGAATCGGACGAATCTCAAAAGCACTCATTGGAGCTGTATAGAAGTACGGCCTAAAAGCCAAGCCCAGATTGCAGAACTATACTAGGCGGCACAACTGAGCCATTTGATAGCTACTTGCCCGTGGTCCAGTTATTCACGCAATCTGAAGAATCAAGCTGAAATGCACTCAGAACGTACGAGAGTGCTAAAACATGGATCGCGCTTCACTTTACCATATAGGAAGTGCAGTCGTTCTCGATTAGTTTTTAGAATATTGAAAAATGAATCGACATTATCGTTATAAGTTAACGACAGCTCACTAGTGCACCCGATGACAAGTAACGCCTCTTCCTAACCGTTTATCAACATACGTTTCATCGTTATCATACTATGAACAAACTTGAAACATTGGGTTGACCCGGCTGGCATGGCGTCAAAAGACAGGGAAGCGCTTGAAGACCAATTGTTTTGTATGGCCATAATCGAAGATCGAGCATGAAAATGTTGAGGACAAATCAGTTCGGCAACATTTCTGTTTCCAAGAACGATTTTTAAGTATGATTCAACGGACGCGGTTACTTCACAATCTACCACGTTTCCCTTTCATTAAGCATGTCGAATAAGTGGCTCACTGATCGAACGCTCGTGTGCATATATATAATTATCAGATGCCACTATCCATTCGATCTAACTGCAGACCCGCTCGCAACCATATTCGTTTGTTCACAGGGCAGAAGTTCATATTCTGATCGAACCAACTCAAAAAATTCATTTCTTCATCAGGATGACAGCCTATAAACTAATGGTGTTATTTTGTGGGCGGACGGAATTGTGTCAACCCACTACTGCTATGCATTGGTGTTGCGTGTCACTGTTTGACATGACTGAAAAGCGAATACCCAGGTGAGAGTATTGTCCANCTAACTGCAGACCCGCTCGCAACCATATTCGTTTGTTCACAGGGCAGAAGTTCATATTCTGATCGAACCAACTCAAAAAATTCATTTCTTCATCAGGATGACAGCCTATAAACTAATGGTGTTATTTTGTGGGCGGACGGAATTGTGTCAACCCACTACTGCTATGCATTGGTGTTGCGTGTCACTGTTTGACATGACTGAAAAGCGAATACCCAGGTGAGAGTATTGACCAGTTTCTCGGCAAGTATGTTCTTCTTCCGAAAATCTCGTCATATTTGAACTGTTCACCAACATACATTCGAGTAAGTCTACAAGGACTGACATCGCAAAGATTCCATTCCCGTTGTTTTATGTACACTAACGCATCATTGTGAGCAAAGCTTTCCCAACTATCAACAGGTGCTTAGATTAAACTACTGATTACTGGTTAATAGGTAGTTATTTGACTTAAGTAAGCAAATCAGGAACGCGTCCAGTAACGTTAATTTAAGAAAATGAAGTTAGTGAAGTTCATATGGATTTGACATTGGTTAATAATATCTCAAATCTTTATAGAAAGTTGGGATGTACTAATTTAAAAAGGGATCCGACACACATTTGGTTCCAACTTTCCTACGCAGACCTACTTTCTAGCACGTCTGACTCAAATGGGAACACTAGACACAAGGTTCCTCCCCCATGATATCATCAGTAACGAATGTCTACGCAACCGCAGTGATCTGAACAACAAACATTAGCTTGTCCGGAATCAGCTCGAGTGCAACGTTTCGTTTCGAAAGTTCAATCGGAGTGTGGATTGAGAGGCAACCATGAGTAATGGTCACCTTGAGATAGAGGAGACCCCGAATATTTCTGAGCACTTCAAAATATTGCTCAGATGGTTCAGATGGGGGACCAGACTTCGGATTATCGATTATGGTCGCTAAGTAGTGATTATTTCTGCCACCGAGACGATCACCGAGACTGATCATAACTCACACGCAAAATAGATCAACCTTTCGCAAACTGTAACGTGCTTAATCTGTTCAGCTGTAACGCTTCATTCCGATCAGGGGCTAAAATCGATCACCTAGTTTGTGACTAGCGCGCAAACGAGCAAGCATTCACCACAACCCCAGAGGGGATTGAGGGAGGGTATTTGCAAAGAGTTGGTCCAAGTTACGACCAGTGAAACGGTGGATAGCTGTTTGGATTGATTTCATCCCATCGTCGACAGGAAGTGCAACGGCTTAGGAAACTAATTCACATACCTCCCTGCAATCCCGGTGACCGCGATCCCGCGGTCTAGTACACAAACGATTGGACTACAATCTGCCACTTATTTACTGGCCGTGGGTTCGATTCTCCGAAATGCATGGTGCTGATCACACCCAACTACGTAGCAACGAAGGCTTGTTAACGCCATATCCCGTTTTAATTACATGCATTATCAGATAATCCTTCAATTGCAAACATGGCGACGTCTTCATCCATCATACAATCTATAGTATGATTCCATTGTCAAACGATCTGGTCATTTCCTAATTCAATGCGTAGATTCTCGATGTATGGGTAGGAATTCCAATGGGAGATCGCATTTTGGACTCAGAAGGGGACGCCAATTGTTTTCCACAAACAGGTTAATCTGGTTGGTCACCCAGTAAATAATGCTAGGCACTTCCACGACGGATGCACTGCACTGCACAATTGCGCCCCAGTTCCGATAACCGAACACTGTTTCACACAATAACCAGAAACGCCACACGCCAGGCCAACAAATCACATCTCATTCCGTCAAGTGATACATCACCTAGTACACAACAATAAACACGAAACATTTCATAATAAAACAGCTGAACACCTGATCGGAACTGAGATTGCGGAAACCGTATAAATCTGGGTCTGTCAGAAGTTACGCAATCATCCGGTAGCGCAATCACAATCACACGAGAAAGCGATAGTCAGCAAACGCGGGATAACAAGCGGTAGTATAATTCGGTTTGTTATTATAAAACACAACATTCCATTGTATTCTCATTCATCTCGGAACAATAGTTTGCCGTCACACACAGAGGTAGCTTCAGGCAGGAAGGGATATTCAATTCAGTACACATAGTGTGTAGAGTTTCTATGGCAGCCAACTAACCCTCACTGATTTCGCTCTCGGTGTTACTATCAACCGGATTCTGTTGCGAATGCAGGTTTTCTCGGAATTCACTGATGTAAGAAGAAATCACTCTGAAATCACTATCCTTCAAGGAGCTTGACCGTCGTTACCAAATCATACAATTTCACACAGGTCTAAAGAAAGTTATAACAAAAATACGATAACGTGCAACAGTTGATACTGAAAACTTGGATATTGAACGTTTGTAATTACACTGTTTATGCTGATGTGTGTTGTTGGTGCTTTGCTAGCGGCTGGTTTTGCGTACAGATAACTATGCGACATGATCTGGAGTAACACTGAGTTCCAATTTCTGCGTAACTTGAGGGAAACATTCGGATCGCCCGCTATCTTGCGTAACACATTTCATGGTACTCGGTAATTTGATCTATTCTCGCAGATGTGCTATCCTGAACACTAAACTGCATGGTTATCAACCGTATGCAGAAGTTCATTGTACAATGCCTGATATACAGAAATTGTTATCTTACAGTTTGTACCTAATTAGTTTAGTGTTTGCAGGCTTCCTCCAGGTGTAGAACATGGTTGCAACACGACTTCTTAAATTACCACATGGACGTCGATGATGTGGGTTCTGAACTTATTCCACCTTTCAGCTCAATCTCTGATGTATACTTAGACCTTCATGAGACTTAAATGAACCAACTGACCCACGCTGACCTCCGTAAATTTGTGTGCATCAAAACAAATTATGGCTCACAAGTTGATTTGCTTTATCAGAACATATCATCGCTACTAGTGTCACGCAGCATGCTGCCGTGCACTGTTGCCACTTTGACTGTTGTCTGCCTAGGTCGTGTGCATGTCTTGCTAGACCCTAGGCTCATGTGTGTTTGTGTTGTCTGCTCTCACACAACTATCGCAGCGCAACGTTGGCTCATCAACCAGTAACTGGTAACCAAAGCCCGAACGTTCGGCTTGCCTGTTACATTGTCCTTAACAATTCAACAATCGTTTCGAATAAGCGCTCAGCGCCAAGTCGACCAGCGTTCTTGTTTCCGTAGTTAAGACTGTGGACTAATTGAACCACGTCAAAAATCACTTTACCCCTTGCACACAAAAGCAATCAAACAAGAGCCCAAACGGTGCCCATTTGTCTGAGTGGTTCTGCTTCTTTTGTCAGCTCAGATGGTGTGGGTGCGCAATTCCTGTTTCCAGCTAGTCAGTCCGCTTCCAAGTTGCCAACTTGCCGTTCTTCATATCATCACATCCAACAACAACCTTTTCATGCCAAGAAAACTCCAATTTGACCACTGATTCACTCGATCTTTCTTTTTCACGTGTCCACTTTCGTAATCTCCGATTACGTTGATATCTCGCTATCTCCTTTGTTCAATCATTCCTGCTGTCTCTATCATCTTACAATTCACGTTGAAAGTCGAGTGAATCAAGGCACATGTACCACGTGAGCTTGTTGCTTCGGATAGCAATGTATTTGGCAGCAAGCCTGCCCATGTATTAAGACGAAGTATTAATCCGGTTTTGAGAGATCAGTTCGTTTGAATATTGCCAAAGCCCACTGACCAGATGTGTGTTTCGGAATGACCGTATTTTCCGTTCGGGAGCACAATCGAATGTGACTGCACTCAAAATAGAGGGATTTGTTGGAGAAGTTGACTCGCCATTTTGTTGAATGTGGGCAGTTTGTCAGCAACAGGACTGGTTGAGATGCAGAACAGACCACCTTATCATCATCGTGCATTTGCGTTATATCA
>QNGE01009318.1:0-13254 GCA_008508345.1 Paragonimus westermani | reverse complement strand
GTGTGAACCACTGATGTATTGCTGTCTGATGATAATGACGACGGGAAAACAGACTGTTTTCACTCGGAACGTTATTACAACCTTCGATTTCAATTTGAGAAGGCCATGCCCCAACATATTCGCAGAGGTCAAGAAAAACGGATAAGTTAAATTAAGGATAGCAAATGCTGGCAAATGAATAATTTCAAATGTGGCGACAGGCGGGTGGAAACCATAGTGATTGTACTGAAAGATCTTTCAATTTGCCATTTATGTCTTCTCACTATCACAGTGGAGTTGTGGCTTTCAGATTTCTCGTTGTCTATAAGTACTCGAACTGAGATGTCGTTTACCACGTGATCTGCAATAACAAGCACTCGAGCGTCGCTACATTGGCCCTTTATGAAATTTAAAAATTTGCTATTGACGCTACCTGCTTTGAATGTGTTTTCAACCAGTAAACTCTCAACATGGCCATTTTATTCACAAAGTTTTCTGGCCGAATCACTTGGTGTATATCTGCTGTTACCAAAAAATTCGCACCTGCTATCTTCGCCAGCACCTATTTTGTTCTCATAGTAGAAGCAGGTCAGCATCACGGAACCGCGTAGATTCCTTAGTAGTTGCTGTGAAACTCGAGGATTCTGCATGGATTGTCTGTTTTCTGTCTGATCACTTTTCATCATCATCACCATCATAGGCAGCAATACATCAGTGGTTCACACTAATGCTTAACTGCCACACAACCTTGAAGAAACAGCAAACCCTATATATAGGAGAGAAGGAAAAAAGAAGGGGACGGGAAGGGACCTAACTACTGAAAATGACTACGTCCATATTCAAACATTCAGCATCAAGGTGCCTACACCTTGCAAACAACACAATCGAGCTGCAAGTGAGAGTAAGGCGTCATTAGCGAGACAGCTTCCTTACGGCTTTCACTGCCCCGCATCATTGAATGCAATCACTTCACAGACAACTCGGCCAAACAGCGACAACACTCACGCCACTGAGCTCGATTACCCGCCATCTCACCTAGAGTCTCCAACCACTGACTCTGTGAGTCACTTTCAAAGTGCAAATTTGACCATTGGCAATTGCAAGATATAGGTATTTCTAAAATTCGATGACGTATGATGTTACACTGCAAACCGCTAAGAGCTAAGAGCTTTGTCACGATATCCGTTAACAGAAACGGACTTGGGTGTGCAATCTTTTGCTGTTAATCCCGGATTCTGAAGTTATTTTTCGAGAGTCTGGCCAGTCCCTTGTTTCTCGGATTGCTGGGAGATAACGAGAGATTTCGTTTTTACGTTTAATATGTAGATTGCTTTGAGAGTTCATATGGCTGACCAAAGAGTGAATAAAGATATATAGTTAACCTGGGTATCCAGTTCACAGCCATTACAGTAGTGAAGTATGTAAAGGTTCTTTGTCGATGGGACCGTTGTCTTGGGGCCACCAGGGAACCCGGGTCAGCATCATATCAATCTGGTCAAAGACGTCGTTGTAGCTCGATAAGATTTTAAGGCGAGTAAATTGTAACTTGAGTGTGCAGACACGAAGACTGAGTTACAAGGATGTAAGGCCCAATGAAAAGCCTCGAGTCATCGTACAGTTAATTTAACAGCCGAAAAGAGTAGACATTAGTTAATAAGCGCCAAAAAGTCTAATCTCTTAGCAGTCATAACGATGTTGCAGCAATACAGTGCGCTATACGGTTTCAAATTGCCTAAAGAAATCAGTCATTTTGTACACTGTAAGACAGTCTTCGGTGTTGCATTCCGGTTAGTACGGCCTCTCTTGGCTTGTGTACTACTCGAAAATCTATTGGTGGACCTTACAAATTTCATCGAATATTCTTCATTGAAAAAAACTTGAGTTGATTAACGTTGTGTTTGCAATACCACACTAGATATCTCAATAGTTAATAACGTTCGAAACAAATCTCAGTGCTGCAGACTTGGGTCTACCTGTGATTCAGTAAAACTTTCACAATAATAGATGTGAAAATATTAATACCAAATGATGAGAGCGAAACCAACTCCACTGTGACCCCAGCATGTGTACTCCTCAACACGAATACACTCCGTAGTGTTCGCAGTGAGTGCCAAAACCAACAAAATGGCTGCGGATTAGCACACCGTCATCGCGTGACACACCTTACTGTGGCTCAGGATAACCTGTCAGTGAAATAAGTGCACAGAGCAGTGAAATCCGTAAGAAGCTGTCTTGTTGATTACGCCTTTTACGTATAGCTCGGCTGTTTTTTGCAGGGTGTAGGCGTTTCTATGTTATATACTTGACGGTGTATGTGACTATTTTTAGTGATTAGGTCCCTTCTCCTGCCCTTCTTTTTGTCTCCTATCTTCATGTATAAGGTTTGCCTATTTATAATTATGTGGCAATTGAACATCAGCGAGAACTACGGATGTATTGCTGTGTGATGATGATTAGGTTGATCATTTAATTACTTAGTATACATTACGCCATTTTCTAATTCATTTTATCTTCTAAATTAGATAGCCAACACTTCTGTCGTGGTGTTAATGCGCAAATTCTGGCACTTGCCGCTATCCATATACTTATGACTTCGCCAAGTGATCGTACAATCCAAGCAACAAACGATGATGCCACTTCAAGTAAAGCACATGCTGTCAAACGAGGGTACTGGAAAGATGCGTATATGCATTATTTTTGTCCAATACCCGTACACAAATCACCGGAGATCAATCGGGGTTACTTCGTGCGTACTCAAGCGTTCAAAGCTATCACCCTGTCATTTATCAAAGTATGTTGCATTTTGTGTTGTACATGAAACTACCAACAGAGCACCAATGGTAATTGCCAAATTGTTAATCTGGGCGCTGGCTCAGATACATTGTACTTCCAACTGCGTGATTCAGGCACCGTTCCTCGTAAATTTGTTGAAGTCGATCTGGAGCACAATGTCCACAGGAAAATCTCAATTATTCGCAGACATAAACTGCTGGGCGATATAGGGCAGCGTTCAGGTATGTTTGCTTCTGATTGGGACTAGAATCTATCGTTTTCTGACTTCATGTTGATCATAAGGATATGATGTAGCGTGCGCTACCAGTTACTACCATTTCCGGTACACGCAAGACCTTAATTCTTATGAGCTTTTGGTGAAGGATTGCTGATTCCCCTTTGCTGGACATGAAATCCCTTGAGCACTCTCACTCACTAGTACGGAAATGATTTCAGCAATCACTAGGAGGTGATGTTAATGTCTAGATTGTTATTTGTCGTCACTGTTAGAAACGTGTGCCATCACTAGAACCCTATCGCCAAATTTCTGTGTCGCATCTGCCACAGGTCCCCTCCATTTGGGACAACAAAAGGACTAGAGTTGCTAATGACTTTTGGTGCGCAGGCCAATTTAAAATTGCTTACAGATTGATGGTTTTGTACATCGCTCTTTTGCAAGTACTTCTGATTAAGTGCAGTTGGAATGTTTCCTGGGAAGAAAATTAAGACGACCACTTAAATGGGAAACAGGATTGCAAGGTATGTGTGGAGACGCACGAACAGCCTATGAGAAAGTGATAGCCGAAAGGCTGCCAAGGTTACTCATTGCATAGTGTATCTGCAATGGCATGCGGACATCTTGGTGCGCAGAGACACAAAGTGAGGATGTGATTGGGTACCAAATTATTGCTCACCTTTACAGTCTTAAAAGATATCCTTTTTCTTCATCCAAGCCAGTCAGATCATTCGCCTCATGAAACATTAAGTTTTTGTAGCTATTAACATAACCTGAGCCTAAACGTTTTTAGTCAGTACTAGTTTTAGGCATCGTGCACGTCATTGCTATACTCAGCGCCCGACTTTTAATCAGGCCTGGTTTCAGATAGACCGTGTAGCTATTAGTTACAGGTGGCGGGTGGCCACAGTAAGAAAAAAGAAGGTTTATATATAATTTCCTTTTGAAGGTGTTTATAACATGCATCAAACAACTCGAAGACTAGTAAATTGATCAACCGAACATTTAACGGAGCAGAACTCTGTGTATTAGCTCAGACCCAGAAACTGCCTGTCCCTTCAATCAAAAGAGATCAGCTTGTCGGTGCGATCTCACATTGTGTCTACCAATTTACATGTAACTGCAAAGAAAGTTACATAGGTAAAACCGAGAGTTGATTGATCTTCAGAGTGAATGAATATTTGCCTAAATGGCTGCAGAACTCTGTATTATAGAAGAAGCGCAACGTAGTTGAAACACACAAGCAACCAGCGTCCGCAGTCGCAAGACACGTCCTGACCACTGGTCACGTTATCGATCCAGCTTGTAGATTCAGAATCCTATTACGTCACTCCAATCAAAAATCCTTGCGGTTTGCTGAGGCAGTCGGCTGAAGCCGACTCTGTGGGTTCAGAAACAATTGCTCGTAAACTTGATCCTTCCCTGGACTTAGTGACCTTTTTTTAACTCACCGATTGACTATCCACCCTTCCCCCTAACTGTTCGATATAAAAACTCGCTTCATATTATTGTAAATTTGGTACTGATGAGCCAATACGAAATGTTTGCATCTACCAGTTTCCGCCCTCTAACTGAATCGTTCAAAGTTTTAGAGTTTTGTAAACGCAGGAGTGTACCGACCAAGTATGTGAACATATTGTTGGCGCTTTCCCCCCATATTTCGGCTCGGGTTATGGTTTAAGGTGAATTGTCTAACAGTTTCAGCACTAGGAGTGGTGTACGTCAAGGCTTTCCACCTTCACCATTTTTGTTTACTTTTTATCTTAGACGAAGTAATGCAGGATTGTCTCCGGTACTCACAAGATGGTGATGTGAACCTGTTACCTGTTGGAAGACTGACTGATCTTGATTATGTTGATGGTAAGGTGTTGCTGTTTGACACTTGCACCAACAATGTTAGGCGCTATTTCGCTTTCTGCTAGATACTTTGAAATGCGGTTTGCAGCCTCCAAATGCAAAGTGCCTATACAAGATTGTTTTGATTACGTAGATTGAATGTTAGATAATGAGGTCATGGAGGTTGTTGACCGGTTTATATACCTAGGAAGCTGAATCATTGGGTGTGTCTGGGGTGTCTGGGATGGAATAGAAAAATGATATTCGCCACTTTGCGACAATTCAGTCGACAGAGTGGCATCTCTCTGATGCTCAGAGGACGCATATATCAGACAACAGTGAGGGCTGTGTTAGTTTACGGAGGTGAAACTTGGGAGCGCAGGATAGACGACGTGAACCGTCTTGTGCTACTTGACCAACAATTTCTGCATTCGGTTGACCGTATCGGGTAGCACCAGATAGTAAGTAACGAGGAGGTCAGGAGGCGGATACTCGTTAGTGATTGTGGAACGATTTATTCTGTTCAGTCCTTACATTTGCTTAGACTTCGATGGTTAGTTCGTGTACTACGGACGCCAGTTAGTCGCGTGCCACACGGACCACTGTTTGCCGACGCTGCGACCGCTGTGGTGTAAGGTGCGAGGTGGACAGGTGTTGATCTGGTGTAGAGAAGTGAGGTCGTTCACGAAAGTGTTGGTCACTATAGATCGGGCTCGTCTACAGGGTTTGGGCGCTCGCGATTCACAGAGTCGGTGGCTGGTGATGTTAGGTGAGATGGCGGCTAAGCGAGCTCAGTGTTGTGAATGTTGTCTTTGTTTGTCCGAGTTGTCCGTGAATTGAGTGGATTTAATTGTACGGGGCAAAGAGAGGTGTATGGAAGCTGGCCGTCTTGCTGATGACGCCTTACTTTCACTTACAGCTCGGTTGTCTATTTGCAAGGCGTGGTCCCCTTGATGTTGAATGTTTGAATATAGAATTGGCTGTATTTTTCCGTCGTTGGGTCCCTTCTGCTCCTTTTCTTTTTCTTCCTATGCGGGGTTTGCTTTTTTCCTTGATACTTGTGTGACAGTTGAACATCAATATGAACCACTTATGTGGTGATGATCGAAATGTTGTTACAGATGTATGCTGTCTGTAACTAAGACGAAGGACTATCCATCCTATCATCCTGTGTTCGTGCACGCATGAGCACAGCTATTTGGGTGTCCCCTCCACATACTGTTGGTCACAGCCGGGACATGAGATCGCGTAGATCATTCCGCGTGGTTCTGCTTGATCCTTGACGTTCACCAGAGCTGGACGAAGTGTAGAGTTTGGCTTGTGTGGTGTTTGGATGCCCAGTGTTTGGAACATCCTTTGCGTTGCTTCAGATGTGACGCGAATATATCGCACCTCCATTTGCATTCTGGGTTCTGGACGTTCAGTTCCTCTGGACCCTCTGATAGATACCCTGATGAGGCTACTTGGATACTCATTGGAAGTGAACAGTTTGGACAGGTGTTTTTGTTCTTGTCTTATGAGTTCGGTTGAGCTGTAATACGTGTCTGCACGTCGAAATAGTGTTAGTACGCAGCTTTTAAATTGACAGGCTGGACGATTTCTGTGGAACCTGAGAATGACACCAGTTGTCGGTTTACGATAGACAGTAGTTCCAAGCTTACCGTCAGGTCCTGTTATGTTCGGTACATCTAGAAACGCCAGCCATACATTTTCCCTTTCGCCTGTAAAAGTTATTCTATCTGTTACGTTATTTAAACAAATGTGGAACTGGTCAAGTTAATTCCGAGGTAAAACAACAGATGTGTCACCCACATGTCGACTACACCTTAGGTGTGAATGTCTGAAATGTTCCAGACTCGAAGTGTTTTATCAAGGCGTATGCAACCAATCCCGACATGTGTATGTCTGGCTTAACCGCCTATAGTAGTTTCCATCATCTGCATTGTCAGAAAGATTTTACGCTGGAGTGCACACGCGCATATTTGCCAGTCTGTTGTGTATGACAGAAAGAAGTTTTATCTGTTTCGACAGATAATGTTACGACCCCCTGAGAGAGGAAGGGAATAACAAAACGCTATTGCATCACAATCGACGCGAATAATCGGATCGCAATTACTCGGACCCAACTCTCCCTACTTAGGCCCTCAACATGAAAGGAAAATGACGGCATTCAAACTAGCTTCATTTTCTGCTCCCTATGAGGGCAAAATAGTGGCTTAAAACTGCTGTATCTATAGGTTTTCGGTGGCCTTGACCGATGAACACTGAACGAACCAATCAGAAACAAGCGCGCGATCTCGAATCTTTCAGAATGATGGTGGGCATTCGAGTTCTCAAAATCGAAGCATCTATTCCCCTTGGGAAATATAGCGAGTTTTTGGGAAATTGTGTCTCACTCAACAGACGTTTCGGACCGGCACTCTTCCGGGGGTATAGTAGGAGGGCATTGGCATTCCGACATTTACGACAGGCAATTGACACTCTCGCTATTTGTCGACCACTGAGCCTCACCTTTGTCCCATGGAAGATAGCACATCGTCTGTGCAAACGTGCCATTCCTAAGCATTTCTTCCCAAAATGATTTTTCTATCCTCAGCATGGATTTCTCGCTGTCCCCTGCAGCAACATGGTTTCCTGCCCCTACCGCTTCACATAACCACCACATGTCTTTCCCTCTACCCCATCTCTTTAACACTGTGCACCCTGTGAGTCAGTCAGGTGTATCCTCGAATTGCTGGTCTTCTTTGGTTTACACTTCACCAGTCGATTACCAACATTTGCACCATTAGTATTTTCTTCACTGCCCTTGCTAATTTCGCCTCACTTCGCTCAAACTTGGCTCGGACGTCGTTGATTGATTTCCCTTGCGCACGGCAGCAAAACTTGTCTACCTTGGTGTATTTTCGGCGACTTCATCCGTTCCTGATTGGTATACATGGTGCACTTTGGGGCAGAGATTTCAGTGCGTCGGTGACAGCATTCGATCGTGTTTTTATATAAAGTTTTTTCATCCACGGCGCCACACAGATTTCAACTTTCCTAATTGGTGTATATGGTCCATTTGGTCACATAAACCGTCACGTTTTCCACTAAGGATAATTTAGGATCATGTGCAAAATTCCTACGCCGGCTTACTTCCCGATTAGTCATGCATAGCCAATACGTTGATCTTCATAGGTAGCCTAACAGAAGTCAAAGACAATGACCACATCTCTGATTTTATCAACGCATCTGACTGTGTCCCACATGATCATCCTGTACATAAACTGGAAACTTATGACACTCAACGAGGGGTTCTATGCTGTACTGCATCTCTTCTTGGTAACAGAACTGTAGTAAACCATAAGATTGGACAACACAAACCAACGATTTCATGTCAGAAACAGAGGGGTAGTGGAACGGTATGATTTATTCATCTAACAATTGGCGTATGACATGTGAAATGAAAAACAAAATAGGATCACCAACTCAAAAGTGGAAGGAATACCACCAAATATTATGAGATTCTCCTAAACAAAGGACAGAGAGCAGAAAATGAATGGTAGGTCACAGGGGAATGATTGCAGCGTGTACTCTGATAGGTGAAACAATATCGGTTAGTGAGTGTTAATATGTGATGGCTTTATGCGTCTCCGTTCTTCAGACTGTATGGATGAACACGTTGTTGTTTGATTGATGTTTCAAGATTACGCGAGTGCTCGTTATTGTGGGAATCATGTTTCAGTGTTGTGTATATCAACTGATGGAATACTGTTGTGCTGCTTTGTGAGAGGAATGCGACTAGAGGGTACAGATGTGGTCTCTTCAATCGAAGGTATCGATAGTCCTTGGGAAGGCGTCTCAGGCATGACTTACCCTTTGGAGGCCATGGCCTCCAAAACTGCAGTTTATGAAGAGAAACTGTTTATTCCCCGCCGTTAGGAAAGCGGATGTACGCGTACCGTGAATTGCACTAAAGTAATTCAACTTCTTCAGCTATTGTCTGTCCGACGTTCCTCGTGAACATCATCGGTTCATGTTTAATGAACCACATCGGAAGGATTGTTCCAGAGGTCGACCACCGGTTATAGAGGAACAATTATTCGTGATGACATTAGTTGCGGTACACAGGGTGATCTGACAGAGTGCACAACACCGAGAGGGACACATTCTCACTGAGTAATAGCTAATTTACTAGATTTCAGGGCGAGCAACACAGCTTTCCATTCGAACACTCTATTTGCCCGTTAACCTGGGGGTTGCATTGTGTCGTTCTACTTGTCGTGACTCCCCTTTTGTGAGGAGACTGTTGAACACTAGACAAAATGAACGATGATCCACGATCAGAATNCCGGGATTTGAACTCCGGACATTCCAATCATGAGGCAACCGTGTTAACCACTGCGCCATTGAACTCACATTAGGCACGACCGAATTACCAAATCTGAACGCTCAACCACTCTCGCTTGTGAGCAATGATCAGGTTGCCCGATCGTCTCGAGAGGAGACACAGTTACTGCCTGTAAATTCTAGTTTAACATCGTGCACATTTAACCCTAACACAGCTTCTTTTGTTGTATCATTATAACGTTCCCTTAATATTCTTAGATGTATTCATCTCTATTGATCTCCTAATTGATTTGATGAATTCGCAGTCGTCTGTATGGTGTACAGTATGATCCATTACTTTGGTAGTTACAAGTCATCGTTGTACCGCGAACGACTGGCAAAAAAACTTGGCATTCATGTGAGAGAAGTAGTGTAATGGCTAAAGGTGCGCAGTTTCTTTTCACTATTATCATCGTCTTCATAGTCACTGTCATCGCCAAAGACGTCAATACATCTCTGATTCACATTGTTTCTTAACGACCACACACCTATGAAGAGATGACTAAACCGTAGCTCGAAATAAAAGAGAGTAAAGGGACTTAACTGCCAAAAAATAAACTAACCAGCAATTATACATCAAGGTGTTTATACCTTGCCCACAAACGGCCGATCTATAGATGAAAATGGGGGGTAATCAGCAAGACAGCTTTCTTATGGCTTTCACTATCATGCATCATTAATTATCCTCACCTCACAGACAACTCGGCTAAACAGTGACAACATTCACGCCATTCAATCTCATTAGCCACCATTTCACCTAGAGTCTTCAATTCCTGACTTTGTGAACCGCCAGGGTCACAGCCTCACAACTTATAGGCTAAATAATCACGCCAGTGGGAATCACCGAATGAATTTCGCTACGCAATTGGCCCGTCCGCCAAAATGTACACCTCAATGTAACATGATTGGCGTTCAGTATCGATGTTGCTGCTTGCTTCAGTTTAATTTATACTTCTGCAGTGTCAAGGATGCGTGCTGTTAATCATTTTACTGGGGTTCGTGAAAGCTTCATCATCTTAACAACCCACTGTCTTGCTATCCACTACTAGTGCCTGAGGACATATTCAGTATGCTCAACGGCGGCACCTGTTTCGCCAAACTGGACTTGGCAGAGGCATATCTCCAACTCGAGGTTGCACCTGAATCTCGTGAACCACTCACGATCAATACCCACCGAGGCCTTCTCCAGTATACCAGACTTCCATTTGGTGTCAAAACTGCGCCGGCCATTTTCCAGCAAGTAATGAACACGCTGATTACTGCTCTACCGGGTACGGCCGCCTATCTGGACGNAAACTCGAGTCTAGTGCTTCTTTTCGAAAGAGGCTGGCTGGAAAGTCTATCTGAATGCGAACGCTGCGATCAAATGTGAGTGATGGTCAACTTGAAAATGAACCAAATCCCCGACTACTCATCAGTAATTTATTAGAACTTGCGATGTTATTCATAAGTAATGTATCAAAGAAACCTGCCTGTTCATAATGCAAAAATGCACCATGTAGAAAATGAGCCGGTAGGCCTTGAAGGAGTTGCAGGCACTGAGGCGGTGGCATATAAACCAGAACGCATTCGGCCAGAAAAAGTGTCGGAATAGATTTGTCCAGATCGGCACCGGATGTGGGGGAGCAAAGTCGAGCGATAAAGTTGTCTACCGGTAGACGCAAATCGAAACTGAACAAACAGTAATGATCGGTGGAGAGAAATGAATGCATTAGGTTTGATTCCGAAGTGCCGACAGTAGTACCAGGGTTCACAAACGAATCTCCTTGTGACGGTGTTTCGGAAACTGTGAAAGTGAGGAGACATTACACACACGTTGACAGCACAAAAATGAAGACTAATCAGTTACATCTCCATCATGTGCCGAGAATAATTTTCCACCCACAAGGTTGTTATACCTTTGTTTTGACCCAAGTGAAGTTGTGAGTGAGATAGTAATCACACCAGGATGATACACGATCTCGTAAACTCCATGCACAAATCAAAGAAGTAACTTTCATTACGGAGTAAACTAATCAACTTTTAGTTACTTGTCACTTGCTGTCCAACAGAATGGACGAACATGATTATAGGAGGCTCACAAACTGAACCAAATAGGTTGTGCGGGGTGTTGTGGGTCTGAGAAAGTGTACGAAGGAGGAACAACAGATGTAACCCATGCGTTCATGGAGCAATACCAAGGGACAGTCTTTTTTCTTGATTGAGCATATCGGCGAGGAATAGCGGGATTGTGATCCCAACTCCGCAAACTCGGATCGAGTTACATTGCAACGCAACAGTGGCCAATTCTGATCCTTTGCCATATGATGTACCCAAAGGACGGAAAATCAGGCGCAGAATATCAAAATAAGAACGTGCACAAAAAAGTGTCAACAACGGATGATAGCCAAACGCTCGTCATTGGCCGGAGTAGATCAAACAAGACAACCAATCAGCAAGTTTCTTCTCCTTTGAGGGAAGTTTTATCGCCAGAGTTTAGGTGTACGTTTAATATACGATTAAGTATGTGTACAAAGAGATCGACAACGACACCGTCATTCACTATGAAGGCGTTAGTATGTCCCACAGCAATACATTCTCCACAATTCAGTAAAGTTTGTTCGTTTTCTCAACTGGCTTCAGAAAAAACCGACAAATTCTTGAAGTAATCAATTGTAAAAGTTAAATTTACCTTTTCCCCAAACATCTCTAACTGCCCAACACCGTCAGCTGACTTATGAGCGTCTCACTATACACTGACGTTCCAGAGTATTTAAACTTGAGCCTTATCGATATAAAAACTCTGGACAATATGCATCGAGAGTTGTCTACTTTTCACCAGTTCAGTCATTTTCATCGAATGAAGAGGTGTCTTTTCAAGAGTAGCCCGTTAGCACTTGTACATTTGGAAACAACCTGCGGTATACTTAAAGTTAGCCCAACCGATTAACCTTTACCCCACTGATGGCCGTTGATTCCTCTGATCCCTCGATTAGACACCGGTTGAACGCAACCACTTGGTAGGGTGCTTAAACCCTAAAACAGACAAACACAAACAAAATTCGACCTAATTAATACAACTTGCTACTGTCATACACAACAGACTGGCAACTATGCGCGTGTGCACTCCAGCGTAAAATCTTTCTGACAGTGCAGATNTTCTGACAATGCAGATGATGGAAACTACTATAGGCGGTTAAGCCAGACATACACATGTCGGGATTGGTTGCATACGCCTTGATAAAACACTTCGAGTCTGGAACATTTCAGACATTCACACCTAAGGTGTAGTCGACATGTGGGTGACACATCTGTTGTTTTACCTCGGAATTAACTTGACCAGTTCCACATTTGTTTAAATAACGTAACAGATAGAATAACTTTTACAGGCGAAAGGGAAAATGTATGGCTGGCGTTTCTAGATGTACCGAACATAACAGGACCTGACGGTAAGCTTGGAACTACTGTCTATCGTAAACCGACAACTGGTGTCATTCTCAGGTTCCACAGAAATCGTCCAGCCTGTCAATTTAAAAGCTGCGTACTAACACTATTTCGACGTGCAGACACGTATTACAGCTCAACCGAACTCATAAGACAAGAACAAAAACACCTGTCCAAACTGTTCACTTCCAATGAGTATCCAAGTAGCCTCATCAGGGTATCTATCAGAGGGTCCAGAGGAACTGAACGTCCAGAACCCAGAATGCAAATGGAGGTGCGATATATTCGCGTCACATCTGAAGCAACGCAAAGGATGTTCCAAACACTGGGCATCCAAACACCACACAAGCCAAACTCTACACTTCGTCCAGCTCTGGTGAACGTCAAGGATCAAGCAGAACCACGCGGAATGATCTACGCGATCTCATGTCCCGGCTGTGACCAACAGTATGTGGAGGGGACACCCAAATAGCTGTGCTCATGCGTGCACGAACACAGGATGATAGGATGGATAGTCCTTCGTCTTAGTTACAGACAGCATACATCTGTAACAACATTTCGATCATCACCACATAAGTGGTTCATATTGATGTTCAACTGTCACACAAGTATCAAGGAAAAAAGCAAACCCCGCATAGGAA
>QNGE01009317.1:0-13261 GCA_008508345.1 Paragonimus westermani | reverse complement strand
TCATCATCATCATCATCATCATCATCATCATCATCACCGCAAGGCAGTCGGTTGCGAGCAGTGTACTAGAACCAGTACTTTTTTCGGGAACGATGCCAATTATCTTCCAACTGTGGTTTATCAGACTTTTACCTGTTGGCCTGCCTGGCATGAGTGACTGCCTGTGTGGTTGGCACACCGTCCAGTTCCTCCGAATGGGGTCATCGAGACGCGTGAACCGTCACACCACATCAAGGTCCGGTCTCGTTGTGATGATTGATTTATGAGTCCAAGTCCTCTTGAGCTGTTCCAATTTGGTTAACGCCATGACACTACCATTACGGTCGAGATGTTTAATTTCCATAGAATGAGCCTTTCATGTGCATCAGGAGATATTTTAAATAAACGTAGCATATTCCACTTCCCCTCAGTCATGGTGTGGTACGTGGGGCTAGCTAACCTCAGCGGACAGTTTTGCATAAAATGTACCCTCGTTTTCTTAGTAGCATACTGCGCACATTCTGGAATTAAGGGGCAGGTCCCAATACAAGGAAGGCAAGGGACTGGGAGCGACTATTGGAACCGTGTGCATGTGTACTGTAGGGATTAGTCACCAAGACGATTGGTAGCGCACTACTGCCCATTTTATGTGGATACACATCACCCATGCAAATGATTGCGTGCGTTTGTTCTGTTTTTCACATGACTTGTAAAGGATCTTACGCAGTACAAAAGTTTGTGGTCATAACAAGCTTATTGATATTTTATCCGTTCCAGTCGTTGACAAGTTTCCGAAGCACGCGGCCATTGATTACCTGATATCCGTTTATGTGGGCTATGGGCATCATATCACTGAGTCTGTCGCGCATTGAGAATAAAAGATTTGTCTTCGCCTTAGAACCAAATGAACATGTTCAAGTCAGTGGAAAAGTTTAGTCGAGTAATTCCATACTAGCTCTACTAAACATCAACAATGGCATCATGACTACAATCCTCCGACTTTAATCGGCTGATGCGAAGTTATTCTGGAAAGCACACTTCATTAACTATGTATTGTCGTCTTCACCCTCTTCACTTTCCTCAAATGTTGCATGTTGGATCCCGGCTCTGAGCTGTCCGTCGGTCGCTGAGATGTTTTTGTCATCGTCTGTTGAGCATCATTCCAGGAGCATGTTTGGAAAACCTCTGGGACGATGAATCTGAACGAGGCGATTCAGATAGAGTATACCGCCGTGCTGACTAACCTAACCGGCTTAATAAGTAGCTTTGCGAGAAGTCCCAACAACTCAGTGCGATCCATAACATTACAACCTGCAGACTGAAAGCCACTTACCCACTGGCAAAAGTGAACCAGTTGATATAGACCTCGGGTTAACTTAGACGGCTGCAGGCGTACATCTTGCCAAGTGATGATGCAAGTTGATACGCTACCGTCTCCCTCATTTGGGTGAATGAAGTCAAAGGATTGTTGAAGTTTCAATCTCAGCTAACCATAATAGGATGACAGTTTTCGAGTTGCCTTACTATTAAAGATTTGGACAGCAAATGAGAAGGCTGGCGTGGAAAAGCGAGAACGCTGTTGACTTATCCGTTTTATACTTTTCGGGAAGTCGGACACAGACAACAGGAACTGTTGATCCACGACGTTACATCTGGATTGCAACGCACGGGTTCATCGCTCTTACTTCAAAACCTCAAGGGTGAAGCAGTCAGCACAATTGATTCTTCTTTGCTGACATATATCAACTGTACCTTTCAGATACTGTTACTAATTGATCAATGTGCAAGTTTTAATGTCATGTGTAGAACGTAGGCTTGGCAACAGGGTCTAAGATCACACCAGTAAATTTAGAACTGTAGCTCACAACGATAGAACGTCACAGCATGCTGTCAGCCGGGGTGTAATGTAAATAAACATTGAATATGGTCTTCTTATTCCGTTAAAACAAGTTACACGGTCTCTTCTCAAACTGACCTGCGCCTCCTTTTCACTAATTTACCGAATTTGGAGGGAAGTTCGTGTGTGTACATCCGTCTGCGCAATTAAATCTCCTATTTTGTAGCACTACCTCCGCGCCACCTGCTATATTCAATATTCACCACCGTCTAAGTTAGCTGACTAACATGTTATTCTCTCAACAGGTGGATTGGGAAGAACTCAACATCACAAGCAAATTTTATTACCCAACGCTTCAAACACTTCGAGGGGCCCTCCTTAGAGGTGTTGTAATCGAAATCACACTAACAAAGAAACAGAGGCCACTATGGGTTTTACGTGATCAGGTCAACTTACATTGCATCTGAACGAATTCGGTGAATCCGATGCCAACTAAGTGGGGTTGATACTGATATAGGTAAGGATCGTCTCTCAGGCGTTATTTGTCAGTCCACGCCACCATACAGACGCGTCTCTTATCATTGCTGTTGATGCATGAGTTCACAGTACCAATCCCCACGAGAAAGTATACCCTTATGAATTGTTCGGACTTAGCCAAAACATGCGTTGTGATTCTGACAGTGCATGTAGCACTATAGCCGAAGCTTTGTCCAGTTTTGAAGTTGGTATGCGTTTTCTGGAGGTTACCACGTGTGTTTCATGTCCAGCAACAAATACTTTCAACTTGCTTGTCTATCCGTATTAAACAGGATGCTCAAACTGTTGGATTTCATTCGTACTAAACTTGGTGTGTAGATATCAATTTCTTCTCTCCTTAGCATCTGCCGCATGTTTGTCTGCGGTTCTCTCCTGCGCAGCTAAATCTACCTGACAGATGCATATCATCGGGCGCTGCATGTCATCCACTGAGAAATTATTCATTTGCTGATAGTTTACTCCCGTACACTCGTGTAGTTTGGCCACCGTGGTTCTCCTTCGGATTGTTCATTTGTATGTGATTACTCTACTGCCCACTATCCGCCTCCATTGACCTACCAAGTCATCTACTCGCTAACTGACACAGCGGATCGTTTCGCTCACCAAGATTCAGGCCTAAAATATTGAGGTCTGTGAAACTACAGCTCCTCACAGACACTTGGATTTACACTCTCTCCAAGTCCAGAAGGTGAACTGATTTAGTTTACGATCTTTCTGTCCCATTCCAAGTAGACTGGCACCCAGTCACTGTTCGAGCGATGAATGTCCCTTTAATTTTGCTAGCAGTTTTTGTCATATTATGATGAGCGCCCACAGAATGCAGTCGCGGTTGATTTGTTTCCTTATCGCCTGGACGTCATAGGTGTGCTTGTTAGAGAGACCTCTGGCCATTTTGAAAAGTGATAAGTTGACACTAAGGCGTTGTATCAGTTCAGAGAAGGACTGCAGAAGTCAACATGGATCCACTGCTGAAGTATGTAACGCTCAACCCCCGGAATCCAATAATTTATTCTCATCTTGATGTCATTGGGAAACTCTTCGCAGTTCTCGGCAATTTTAAAAACAGCAATGTTCAGGTCGAACCACCAGCACCTACGTCTTTCAAGTGACTTTATCTCATCAACACTCAAGTGACCTTTGTGCAGGATGTCCAGAACGGTTTTATCGGCGGGTCACGATCAAGAATTCTCCCCGGCAAAAAAATCCATCAGAATGGACAGAAAACTCTTCGTAGAGCAAGAAAAAGTGGAGATGCTTGAATTTGGACCGCCGCTGGTTGAAGAGAACAGAGATCACAGAGGAATATGAGTATTCGGTGTAATCACTCAGCACTTCCCTTGAAGTAGGAGCAGTCTGTGGGTTGAAATTGCATTATCCTGCTACGACGCACAGAGAATTCCACGACATGAAGTTATTTTTATCACAGGTGACCATGGAGATTCCCCATCGCTAAACATTTTCAGCCGTCGATTTTGCAATGGATTTATCCAAACTGAACAGAAATTATACACAACGCCACACAGCTAAAGCTGCGTGATGCTGAAGCTGGTGGTGTATAACGGACAGCTTCCTTTGTGAGTAGCATGCTACTCACAGTTTGGAAACTAAATGGCAAGTGCCAACGCCAAGAAGACGATGTGCCCAAGGCGACTATTGGATTAGCGTCTACGCGCTATGGGGGACGTGCCACCAGGACGAACGACAATGTGTTGCTGTCCAGTGTGTGTGAACGCACGTCAGCCGTGCAAAATGAGTGTACGCGTTTGTGGTCCTGTTTTATTATAACATGTACACGATTTCGTACAATAAGCAACTTCGCAGGCTAAGCTTTTGAGGTCTAACCACCGGTACTGCAGGTCATTTTTGGAGGTCGAAATTCCCTTTGATTGACCACGTCTCGCCCCTTCTCGTGACCTCGTCTAACAAAACGCTTGTTATTGCTATTCCCACAACCCATGCCTAAAAGTACTGACTCCCCCAGCCGGCCTCCCTCAGCCACTGAACCTCACCTTGTGAATACGGCCTTTCTACGGTCTGCCATGAAACTTTTACCAGCTCATCGGTCTGCCCGAAGACCGGGTATTTAGGCCCACAATAGACCGACCTGATCGCATTTGGTCCGTTCGCCATTGCCTGTCGGTCGCTTGTGCCTGTACTTGTCGTGCCCTTTAGAACCTTGACGGCCTATTGCAGCCAAACATGGTATCTTATCTCACGAACGCAAACGAATTGAGGTTTGTTCCTTGTAATTGATTATATTATTTATGGTAATGGTACCACGTTTCCAGTGACTTGATTTGGTTCTGATACTTGGCCTCGTTGGTTATACGTACGTCATTCAACGTTCGTCAGAAGAACGTACGTGTACTATCCGAAAGTTCAGACGGCTGTTGTTTGTTCAGAAACAAACGTTAGTGGGGTTTCCACTACCACTGAACTGACAAGAGTTGTTGACCCCGAAAGTTGGCTTTCACGGCTATTTCAGGGGCATTCTGACATTGAGATATAAACGGCTGAAAATTGCTACCTTCTTACATAAAATCAGAAACAAAAGTTGACACGAAGAAAACGTAAATAGTTTTAAAAGTTTTCCTGGGCTACTTTTTAAACAAGAATCACCAGTAAACTCAAGAAATAAAGTTGGTGCCGAAGCCCCAGTTCTCCTACTGGTTGGCTCGGTTCGGCTTGTTTGTTTTATTGCGCGTCCCACCTAAACAACTTGTTTTACTCGGGCGTCCATTATGAACATGTATCCAATGCTACACCAGAATGCCATCCGGACTGATCACTGTGCCTACTTACCGGTTTGCTCGAGCTGCCTTCACCGATTGTCTGTCACCTTCCGCAAAGCATTGATCCGCCTTGTATTGATGAGTTCTCCCGATCCAACCCCTTCACAAGAACGGTTTTTGAATGCACTCGTAAAGGTGCAGTGAGATTTATCCGGACATAAATTGTACAATATCAGCCTACCGACTTCTTTTTTTCAGAAGACGTAGTGTTTGTTATTCGGTGACTTTCGTAAACCTCCATCTTAAGAATTACTTGTGCAGTTTTCGTGCGGCCGAAAAAAAGGCCGGGACTTCTTTCTATATCTACGAGCACCCTCCTTGTGCGGCTGCGAGCTGGCGGGAGATGAAGATGACTGGATACCTCTCTTGTTTCACCGCAGCTCCGATTCCAAAATTGTAAACTTCCGTTATAAGCGTGGTGTGCTTAGATGGCGTGATTGGAACCAGCAGTGAACCTTCACTGATTCATTATGTAGTGCTGCGTACCATGTTCTCATATTCCACCGTCCCCAGTCACTCGTTGGACGACTGAGCGGGAAATATTGGTCGGGCCTTTGCCACAAATTTTGAGAAACGTCTGGATTAGTGTTGCAAACACTCAACGATTAACTTTATTTATCTTTCGACAACCCTTTGTCAGTCAGCGGTTTGTAGCGGCTAGGATTCCCTCGATAGAGGTTAGCTACCATTGGGAATCCGAGGAATGCCAATTTTACGGTATCGAAAATACATTTCGGTGTTTTGATTGACATTTTCTTTGCAGCAAACCTCTCGAACAGCTTCATGGGATTATGATACTGCTTATCATCTTGAGAAACGCCGTCTTCATAGTGTGCTAACACTCCACAAATCCATTGGTTACCTTATCGGTCGCCTCCTGGTAGATGCCCAAAAATACACGCAACTTAAAGGGTGGGAAATTGTATTAAAGCGAACCGAGGGAATGTTGATGTCTCTCAACGACATGGACTCAGGGACCAATGAAATCTGCAGGTATGCGTCTATTAGTGCCGGTTGTCGTGCTCAGTCTTCATGGAAGCCTCTAACACCATCGTTGCCGCTGCACACATCCGCAGAATACGTCACTCGGATATCATTTACACCGTCTCACCCCATTTTCTGGAGCGTTGTGATCAATCCACTCAGCTGACTACAGGACAGCACACGGCGTTTCAGAGGAACGGGAATTTTTAGATCAATACACAGCCAGTTTCTGCAGGTGTGTTTCATCACATGGCGCTTCCATTGTGATATGCAGTGATACGTAGCTATCCAACATACACATCGCCTTCAAGCCCATGATAAATGGATATTTAGAAGAAATTAAAAACTGCGCAGGAATATATGTCCGTTTCGGCGTGTGGACCAGCAGTCTTTTCACAGAGCGACAGAACGCAGTGACTAGTAACGTCACGGATATGTACAGTGGTTGGTTTCAATAAGTCATTCTGTGGTGGATTGTCAAGTCGGAGGTGCGAGTTTTTGTACGCTCGGCCGAATACCTCAACGTGACGGGGAGGTATGTTCGAAAACCTGCCGCGATCGGATCAAGGACAACGTGCGCGACCGGATGAGTCATCGCTCGACTGGATNAGGCCAACATTGGGTGGATGGCGGACAGCACGAGCAGCCGGACGAGCCATCGCGCAACGAAATCGGACAAACAGACGAGGAATGGCAAGCGGAAAACCCTCCGATAGAAGGCACCGGTCACACACGTAAACCGGTTAGAAGTGCGCACGACGTGTGAACGGAAACCGGGGGGTGTTGCGGGTTTGAAGTATGACTCATAAACGAGAGAGTGCGCGTTGCATGTGACTGGCGATTTGGACAATAAAGATTGTGCTTTATTGGACGCCTTCTCTCTACAATTCGAGCATACAGATTCGAACATATCCTTCGGCATCACGGTTCGAGAACTGTTAATGTGCATAATGAAGTTGCACTAGACGCCTGTGTTCAAATTGACGGCGCATTTCTATTATCTACATTATGTGGATGGCTTGAAGGCAGGCGATTCGGATGTTTCTTCCTTCTGAAAACGTGGCAGGTAACGTTTCGGGAACGTCTAGTGGACCGAAAGTGAAAGTCGTTGCATGAGAGACTTCGATTCACAGTCTTGAGATTTATGACTGGGTTAGGTTGCTAAGGCTTCTGACTGTGAACGCCTGATATGATACGGACACTTCAGCCTGAAAGATCGTTTTGAAACAGCACCATCTACCTCTTAGGTTTTGCTGCGGCCAGGTCGCTCTGTTGCTCACATTCCTTGCGGGCTGCCGAAAACGTCATGCCTTTTCTTCCAACCATCTCACTTTGGCCGGTGACGTTGTTGATTCCCTCAACAAGTTGGTCGGCTAATTACTCCTCCAACAAGTCATCACAACTGTAGCAGACTGCTCGCTTGTTCATCTTTAGAGTGAACTCCTCGAACCAAAGAATCAGATTTGGCTCGACAGGAAAAAGGGGTTCAACAGCATCTTACCCAACTTGTCACATGGGAGCTTGATATGTTTCTCTGAGTTGACCAGATTCTTTTGCAAGGACTGCATGTTACACTCACCAGCAGTGGGAACTAGAAGTGACTGATCCCACTTGCCGTACTTCTGCATATCGCATCGTAGCTGGAAATGTTGCATTCACTGATCAGTCCTGGGTGGGATATCCTGCAACTTGAACTGTCCAACCACAAGAAGCTTCACGACGCGACGTCATTTTGTTCCAAGTGAATTCATTGGGCTAACAACAAGTAATAAGCTAGTTGGGCGCAGGAGATGTGGATTCAGTTACTGTTTATCTCGAAATAGAATTACCTTCATAGAAAGCCACAGTTAAAGCAAGTGGTTGGACGATGTACAACAGTGTTGCACCGTTTGTATTCTTGAAACAGCTTGGAGTACTGCATACGCATGTGAACTAATTACGACCAGGCCAAGCGTGGTTCCTGCACAACTGACAATCATTTTCAGCCCCCTAAGAGCGAATCACCCTGGAGTTGCACAGCAAGGCATTCCTTGTCAGTCAATTCAAAATGTTGGCTCTTGTCAGCGTTTTTGTTAGACCTGGAGGGAGACTCCTTCGGAATACTGATAAAAAAATACGGCGATTTTCCAAGGTCTTTTTATATTTTACTTAATATCAAAATTGAAACGCAACGAATTTTTTTCTGTTACAACAGGCCACTCACGACAGATCTCAAATCTCACTCTGAATGTGTCCAGATGTCTACAGGCCTGGCAGAACCTTACTAAATGACCAAAGGCTTTTCCACCATCCCTCATTTGCGTCACAGGTGAAATGACCGTCTCAACTAGGTAGGCTGTCAAAGTTCTCGGCAGCCAGTATCACGGTGTGTTCACTGGCTGTTCCGTACAGTCAGTGCATACATATAGCACCAGTACAACTAATGTTGTGAGGGCACTTACGTTCAATCCCCACATAATGTCTAAAAACTATTAAGACTTTGTGAGAATCAGTCTGCAGGTCCAGATACCACCTCTGCCTTAATATTAAGAAAGGTGCTTAAGAGTTGTCAAAACCACTATGTAAACTGTTTAGTCGATCTCTCCGGTAGGGGAACTTCTTAAGGCGTGGAAGCTGTATACAATATCACTCATCGTTAAAGACGGTATTCGTAATAAAGCCACAAATTACAGGCAGAGTGCATTACCGTCGGTTGCTGCAAAGATCCCGGAGAACTGAACTGGTAGACAGTCACGTAAACATTTCATTCGATTTGCACTGTTACCTGACAGTCAACCTGGACTTTTCAACAGGATTTTTTGTGCAACCAATCTACTTATTGTCCAGAAAGATTGAACAAAAGTGTTTGATGACAGGAATCCAACTGAAGTCGTTTCTCTATGGTTCTTCAAGGCCTTCGAATGAATGGACCATTGATCACTGTGCACAAAGCTGTTTAGTTGCGGTTTCGAAATTCTGGAACTCAACGATTACTTCCAAAATCACCGCCTCAGGTTTGAAGTGAGCGAAGCATTTTCGAGTTGGTGGTGTACGACCAACGGTGTGTCATATTAAAACTTCTGCTGTTTATTCTACCTATATTCAAAACTTCACACTGTCAATTTTCTGTTGCTATTATAAGCTGATCAGATTAAAATCTGGTGTATAGTGGACATTGTGATCGAAAGCAAGAGGCTGCAGAATGAGTTAAACATATTGCAATGCCGGATCACAAACAACGAACGCCTATTTAAGACGGCTACATGTAAAGTAACGTACGTCGTTCATTCTGGTTGCAAAGATTACCCTCAAGGATGCAAACACTGGGAATAACTATACGCAAGCGCAACGTGGGCAAGAGTGTCTAAATTGGCCTTAGCCTGTCTCCCAACGGTATCAATGATCAGGAAAGCCAACTAGGTAATTGCGTTTTTCTCCAGATCGCTTCTAGACTTTTACTAGTACGTTTAATTCGCTAGGTTGTCTCCACCTTAAGCTGAATATCCGATTTCATCTTCCTTATTTCTTGAAGTACACTGCTTTTATAAAGATGACGCAACACAAAGCTACAATACGGGTTACAACACACAATTCCACACCCTGTTCAGATGGATATCAGTCTTGTTGATAAACAGATTGGAAATAACACAACGTTTCGAGCAAGTTGTAATACTGTACGTTTCAACCACCTCGGGTGGCCTTCCTCAGGAGTGTCGTAATCGAAACGTTGTGTTATTCCCAATCTTTTTATCAATAACATGTTAAACATGACGCCCAAACTGTTCAACTTTATTCGTACTACATTTGATTCGGATATCTTACAACTGATATCAGTCTTGGTTTTAATACAGAGCATCCTCCATCAACTACAACATTCCTTAAGAATGACACTTGTGTTCAGCAAAAATAGCCACTTCCGAGATAACCCGTTAAAATCAGGGCATTACATGAGCTGGTTGACTTACATGGGACGCAGCGTCCTGGTGTGTCTAATCTGGAACAACTTATCAGAGTCTGTCGTGGTTGCATTTTCGATAGTTGAATTCAAGTACTAAATTGGTGTACACATTTGGAACATTTAACCGACGATTCTGATAATATGCTCATCAGAAGCAATGTTGTTGTCAGCCGGCCGTATTTTGTCCTATTTTACACTGTACTTGTATGTTTGATAGACAACTTTTCTATTGCTGACTCTTTCAGGCTGATTCAATCATCCCATTAGGTTCCCCTTTCTAACCTTTCCAACACGAATTTCGGGGTATATAAGCTTTCAAAAGCGGGTCCCAACCTGTATGTGAATCCTACTTTTCTCGACAGCGGCGCATAATTTGCATCTACAGAGATGGCATGCCTTCATGTTTGTTCGTTCTCTGGCCTATCATTCCTAGACAAATGGTCAAATCGAACATATCCTTGAAAATTTGCACTTGCGTTGATTTATGTGCAAACGGAAAGAAAAGCCGCAACGTATCGCCGCGCTCTGAACAAAGTACAACCAGTCTAAAAGTCAGCGGCAGAGATCCCTTCGGAAGTACTGACAAGACCAGTTTCGAGTGTTGTGGTGCACCTAGAGCAGTACGGTACACCGTATTCGTCAGCCTCAGTTTCAAAGACTGCACGGCTCTCGAAAAAGAACATTTAACGTGGAGACTAATGCTTTGTCCAGAACTTTGTAATAGATACAATAGTTTGATCACAGAAAAAGTTCTGACTATTACAAGATTTCAACTGAACCGTTCATGTAAACCAGTTTAGACAGTGGACAACAAAATTTGTACTATGCCGTTATTTGTCCTGTCCTACAAAACTGATTCAAGTCCCAGTTCGGAAAATTACTCGGAAGTCGTAACACGTCCGGTACGCCGATAGTCAATCCAAATGCGTTCTTCGAACAGGCGATCGAAGATCGACTCAAGATGCACATGTTAAGTTACTCTGGTCTACAGCGATAAACCTTGTCAAAAGGGTGTGTGGCATCCTGACGTGGCCCGGTGTAGCCGGTTCAGCTGATCCTTGTTTAATCACTCTGCTGCAGTGATCTTCTCTCACTCTCATCATGTGATTGTGGCTCCGCAATTTGCATATCAGTCGTGAGATCTAGCATGTACATATTCAATGATTGTTTAATCTGTTGGCAGTAAGTGTGACTTAGGAGTAGCGCCTCGTTCCTGTCCTTACTCGCATGGACTGGGCCCGCTATGGTCGTTACAATACTTGACTTTTTGAACTAAATATGGTTCGCGCATACCCCAAATTTGAGCTCAGCCTGATTACCAAACATCACTGTCATCAGTTTCATAAGCATACTTGAACCAGTGTGATCGAAAACTCTCCGAACACGGTCACCATTCACACTTTAACACTGGTGACCCAGATATCCAGTTAACTGAATAAGACTGATAGTTCTGCTAATCGACCTGTATGCTTTTGTTTGATCTTGTTACCTGAGTGATATAATGACATTGACTGCGTTGCACTCTCAAACGCAAATGTGTACGACCAATCCCGATCACCGTACCATGCTCTGTGGTTAAATCAGAACACTACAGAACGAAAGGCAGCTGCACTTGTTCGCCTGATTCACATAAGAATGGTTGAGTTCTCTATGTTGCCGCGCCTGATCCATGATTTTTCTAATCACCTATGTGTCTGACTAAAGAAAAACGGATTTGTTCATGAAACTTGATAAACATGATTCTTCTAACACCGAACTAATTCAACTACACCTAGTGTTCAAACAGATGTAACGCGTGAGCTTCGTCGCTGCTCAAGTGTGCTGAAACAGAATAGCTTCAGCAGTAAACTGGAACCTAATGTGAGAATTTAAACGTTCTTGAGCACCATAGTTTTTCCGGTGAATGACGAGTGGCGCAAGCATGATCAACAACGAGTGTCAGAAACAAATCAAGTTACTGAAAAGTGGTACCATCAGTGCAAACGGGATGATTAATTATGTGAAACGAACCCCAAGTTGTTTACATTTTCAGAATAACGTACAGAAATTCGTTGCAACAGACTGTCACGGGTCCACCTACACAACGAAAACTGCAAAAAAATGGAGCCAACATACATAGGTTGACCGAACAGATGTGTTCAAAGTTGACTACTATATGATCAGTAAACTTCACACCGACTGGTTGGGCGATTATAGTGCCATGGTATCCAAAAGGAAAGCGGTGATCGAGCTTGCCATCGAGTGGGGGAGGTTGAGTAACAGAAGCAGCAACGGACATATGAACACATGTGAAAACCAGTAATCAATTTAGTATTGTGGATCCGAGCTCTGGGAATGACAATGTCAAGTGGATCAAACCGGTCACATGACGGTGTGTGTTGATACAGCGCTCCACTCAACAGCGGTCCTATCAGGAGCGAATAACCAAATGTGGGTTCGTAGTTCCTTTCATTTTATAGAAACTCAATATCATCACCCTCGAAACTCATTAGAATAGGCACTTAATCTGAGAGGACACTGACATGCTAACATGATGTGCGCTTCACCGTTTATACGTCAATTCCTCACCGCTCTGCGCTTAAGAAGGTTTCTCTGTTACTTCAATGCAAATATCAAAATATACGCCCTTTTCAAATGTTTTGCAATCTGTACTATAGCGATTAATCTGTGTGGGGCACACCAGAATTAACTAAAATGCTCCATTTCGATAGAATCACGCACGCGCGTTTCATGGACCGCGGTGGTTTGACGCGTTCAACGCACAATCGAATCCCCGTTTAAGGCAATGACTGGTGATCAAAGCAGCGTGTTTATCTGCCCTGACTGCTGATGGAGACAAATGAGCAGTCGGTTTAACTGCCAAGAGAGTAGGATTTGAAATGCATAATGCTTATGCGGTTGACCTTCACATATAAGTGCTCTACTCAGTCGTGTTCGTCACCTTTAGCTTGTCTGCCTAGACTAACTTGTGTTCATGACAGTCAAACGAGCCTCATTTTCGCATGTGGCTTACCTGTGAGTTAGCAAAGGAGATTGCATACATGGAGGACGGCTGTTTTTTTACAACTTCATCTAATGTAAGCCTTTTGTCTTTGAGCGAAAAGGTTAAAGCTATTCAACTGAGAAAAGTTGCATCGGGATATGGGATAGATCATCGACTCCCCCGGCAGGATTTCTCAAACAGTTCACGCTGGA
>QNGE01009316.1:0-13262 GCA_008508345.1 Paragonimus westermani | reverse complement strand
TATATATATATATATATATATATATATATATATATAATACGCCAGTAAACGCGCACCACATGTACACGGGATGTTGGAGGGAGCAAAGCCGGTCAAACTTCAATAGGTCACCAAGACACCTAGTAAAAAACGGCAGCACTTGGCTGTGACTGTGAGTAAAAATGCGTTCTTGAAGGAAAAGTTACCCCAAAGTACCAGACATAATTTGAGAGCTTATTAGAGTTTCTGCCACAAGAAGACGGCCACAACTGTAGATGTGCGGGAGATGCAGTTGTAGGTCAAATGGCCAAGAGTAATTCATAGTAGGCTTCGGTTTTCAGGCGGAATTGATGGCGGTCCACAGATAAATACAACGAACCAGCAAAATGTGAATGCATTTAGCACGACTTCCTCGACTTGACTCACCAAATTTTCTTTGAAAAAAAACACACGAGTGGTTTGGTCTAAGGTGCTGCAATAAAGTCGAAATCACTGTAGATAGGTGCTTCTGAAGTGATGACCGACTTATCTCATTAATTACTGCCGAGGAAAGACAAGTTCACGAGACCTCAAGTTTGTCAAGATACTAACGATCAAGATAGGTGTGCAGTTCATGACAGGTCTCAATGGACGTTTTACGTACCGAGCGGCCAGTTACACAAATATCCACCGAACAAGCGTGAAATTTTGTCGTGCTGGTCTACGATCCTTTGGGATTTGACTGCCCGATCAAACTTCCGGCCAAAGGTAAACGTAGAACAGGTTTAGGATAGGATGACGTAAGTCGAACCGATCACTTAGGGGTGTGGGGATCATGTCGTTAATTGGTGTCTCAGTTGCTGGAACCCTGCTTATCTCATTGCAACAAACCAAATAACGTTGAGTAGTCACACGTTTTTCAGACGCGTCAGAAGGGAGTAGTGGGGCAGTTGTGTAAATAGTAGATAATTTTAAAATAATCTGTTGATTAGTCACGGTTAAATCAAGGGTACCTCCATAGAAACCAACAACCGTTCTACGGTTAGTCGTCAGCCGTAGTGTTGGATGCACTTATATGGCAAGCAGTTTTACCGAGATGTACACATAGTTTAGCACGATCGTGCATTGGACGAACGTGAGAACAGTTCGTCGTTGCACTGATAATTCTTCACGTCCATATTCCACCTTCATTTGTTGGTATTGATATGTTTGGCGTATACGCTGAAACACTCATGCACTGATGATGTCACCTCGCTTGGTGATGAAACGTTTGCAACCTAAATACCAAGCTCGGCGAACATCAATACCAAAACCATCAACCCGAGCTACGAGCAACACGAACACTGTTCCCAACCACCAGAAACCTTCATTTCTAGTCAAGCTGAGGCAATTCAATTGATTATCAATTTCAGGCAGTGAACGTTTAATGTCACTTACTGGTAAGGATTTTAAAGAGCGCCCAGAACAAATGTGAACGTAGTTTCGAAAACGTTTCAAGCTGCCGGACACATAACAAGTATGTGACCAACATAGCTATAAATTATGATGTGCCACACCTAGTCTAAACCATCAGCAAAAACTTAGAGGTAGTAGTCAGTGGTCTAGTGTGACACGCAAGATGTAAGAGACACCCGTGCCTGCTCACATTCTTAATAGCGTGCTGGCAGAGCCGCGCTAGCAAATATACACCCTCCTGGCAGCCATAAGACCGCATAGAATATCCCTATAAGACTGACTAAACGGTCAATGCGAAGGGATTTTGTTCACATAATGTGCGTCTCCAACCGATAGTGCTGAAGCACTAAAAGAGCGTATTGAAATCAGAGCCAATAATGACAGGGTGTATTGAGCGGTACCCGGAAGAACACAATCCACTGACTACACATTTCAGCGGTCGAACACATTACACATACCAATCCATCAGCAGCCTGTTCCAGTGTCACAAAAATGGGACTCAATATTGTTCGTTTCATTTTACGCACCATCGTCACTGGTGACGAAGACGGCAATATATCAGTGATACGCTCTCATACTCGTTTTCATTCATAGCTCGGTTGTTTGTTTGCAAGGTGCAAGCAACCTAGTGGGGTATACTGCTTTCGTTGTGATTGCATAGGCAGTTCAACTTCCTTTCACGTGATATCCATGGAACACGGCAACACAGCCAAACCTGTTCCTGATGTCTAGAGACACCCAAAACATTAACCAGGCACATACTGTACTTTTGTCTCACAATTGGGCTTTGTCTACATCTCGACTTCATGTAATAGAGAGATTAACGGTCGTGCCTGTCTACCATAAAGAAATGATCTGAAATAACCCTTACTACCTACTTAAAAAAAACATATTTTACTACCATCCATCATATGCAAATGGTCAACCACATGGGTAAATCGAGTAGCGTGCACTTTAACGGTGCGTTGTGTGTATTGATAAGCACACAAATGTTAGTTTACTGAATTGTACGGGAACAACTGTGCACCAGTGTAGATCATTTTGCTTCGATATCAAGATTGCATTCACAAACACTATCGGTGTAGGTATACAGAACACTGATGCAAAACGTTGACGAACTCCACCTACTTTCAGGTCTACTTTGATTACCTGTACATTCTGTTCAGTATCGTTCGGTACATCCGGTCAAGCAAGTATTTGCTAGAAACAGCGGGAATGCAAAACAAACGGAGTTCGCACGTTCAAAAGGGCTAATGCTGACAGGTCAGAAGGCGCATTAAACACGCCAATTGGGATTTGTGAGAAAGATATGTGTCAATTAGCTTGGGAAACACTAGGGAAGAGACAAATGTTTTACGTTCTCAGTAGACTCTAGAAAGTTGCAACAGCACGAGCGACACAAGTCATCCGTTTAGTTATACGTGATCGGTGTGTAACGAAATCTGGGGCACACATGATCGAGCCGACAGTAAGTAAACTTATGCCGTTACCACGCGAATGACCTAGGCGTGGCGTGAAGGCAAGCTTATCTCGACGACCTTCTGGGTTAAACTTGACGGTTCCTCAGGTTAGGGGTTGGAAAAAGGCGGGTATCTTTTATCGGAAAAAATAATAGAACTAATGCAATGACACCTACCCGCCGCGCTGCGGCTCAGGCATTTGAGTCAAAAGCTTTGGAGGACTACCAGAATCAAGCGTACCCGTCCCACTGGAACAATAATTCCCAGGTTATACAGTCTGCCCGAAGTGTACAAAGTAGACGTGCCTTTGAGGCCCATTCTAGATACGTACAACTCCGAGACACCTTTCATTTCAGTGACGCAACCCAAGATATGAACCTAACTAACCAAAGAATGTTCTCTTTCAATGTCTCTGTTTACGAACGTGATTCTAAAAGAGACAATTGACTACTTATGCGATTACATCGAGCGTAACAACAAACATGTGGGCATCCCAAAAGGTGAGGTGAGAGAACTTAAGGTTCTTTGTACATGTAACGTTCATTTTTTATCCAACAATGCGATCTACCGACAGAGAGATGGACTGGCAATGGGCTCGCCTCCAGGTCCCCCGTTAGCTGACGTTTTCTTAAGCAAACTGGAGCTAACCAATTGAGTGCAGTCATTGAACAATTTGCATTTTACAAACGCCATGTTGATGATATTTTTTGCGTCATCAACGAGAATGCTTACATGAACAGAGTTATGGCAACTTTTAACTCAGCCCATCGCAGCATTGAATTCACCAAAGAGTCAGACAACAGTGGCGAAGTAAATTTTTTGGACATTGGCATTGCAAGAAGTGGAGATGGTCCAGTCCGACGAAGTGTGTACACAAAAAAGACTTGGAGTGGTCAGTACATTCACTTTGACAGTTTCGTTCCGTCATATCAAAAGCGTTAAAGATCTGCACCTCTGACACTTTACAAGCTGAGCTAGACTTTCTACAAGAAGTGCTCATGCAGAATGGCTACCCAATGCGTTTCATTCAGAAGGCGATGCAGACGGTAGAGTTGAAACTTAAGGCACCCTCTGTGAATAAGGAACTTGAGTTGATTTGTCTTTCTTCCAAGGCAGATCCCATGGCCGAAATTATCTTAAGAAAGCTAAGAAAGTCAGTCGAAACAACCTATCTTGCCGCTCAGTTGTGCGTGAGTTTCGTTCAACATCCGTTATCATGTCACAACTCAACTCCGTACTTCCATGTTTTACAACCAATTATTGTGTGTACTCATTTGTTTGCTCGTGTCGAGCATCATATATTGGTCGTACTACAAGACGATTGTTTGGCAGAGTGCGCGAACGTCATCCTGCGTGGTTGAACAGTGGTGTGATTAAAACGGTTTCAAGCGCGATTGTTGCTCACTTGACCGACTCCAATCATTGTGTAAGTAAGAATGATGCTCTTCCGATTGTCCACCGAGTACCAAGGAATCGATCAAAAATGGTGAGATTCCGAATGTTGACCGTTGCCGAAGCCATCAGCATCCGATTGCACAACCCTGACCTCTGCGCTTAGAAGAAGTTCGTGCGGACACTTAACTTCCCCTGGCCCACAATCAATCAAACCCACAAGTTGGAACAGTGATTGCGCGACTGATAACAAACACGCTGTCCATAACCCATATTGACCGTTTTTCTGACTCACCCTAGTTACTGTTTTCACATTTATTGTGTTGCCATTAGCCTGATGATCAAACACAGAAAACAAGTCTTTTCGAACGGATTACTTCAATCGTTTTCCAATCTAATTCGTCCAGAAAGACGATGTGTTGATCGGATTTCCAATCCTTGCGAAATTCTGCAGCATCATCACACGCAATACTGGCCAACAATCGTCGTACCTCTCGAGAACAGAAAAACGTTCGATCTGCACCTTTAAATTCGCTCAAACGCAGGGATATACTGGAGAAATATGGGGACATACTGTCGTTGCTTTACTTTGATGTTTCAGCTCAGATTTGGGTTTACAGTGAACCGTCTGGTAGTTTCAGCACCAGGAGTGAAGCATATCGAAACTGTCCATTGTCACCATTTTCTTCTAATTTTATCGTAAACAAAATACTAAAGAACTGCTTCGTCATTCACAAGATTTCGACAAAGATCACTTGCTTGATGGAGGACTAATAACAAGGTGTTGTTTGACAATTCCGAAGCAGCACAAACAATGCTGGGAGCTACTTAACATTCTGCTAAACACTTCGGAATGCGTTTTGCAGCCTCAAAGTGCACTTTATTTGCGAGACTGGTGTGGTTATGCAGACCTAATGTCGGACATTGAAACCCTACAGGTTGCTGACAGGTTTGCATACTTAGGAAGTTGCATCAGCAGCGAAAAAGGTAGAACAAACGAAATAGAAATTCGCATCGTCAAGGCAAGAGCAGTATTTGTCAAGCTGGAAAACCTTTGTCGACAAAGAGGTATATCCTGGGGCTCAAACGTGGTGTATATAAAACGACTGTGAAGGCCGCGTTGATTTAGGGTTCCGAAACTCAAAACGGAAGCTATTGATGTCTGCATTCGACGGCCCAGAAAGGGTGGCACCAGCGAGTACGCAACGATGAGGTTAGGAAGCAGGTGTTTGGTAGAGATTGCCGAGCGAGTTCTTCCGTTCAATATGTAAGTTTACACCGTAAGCTTACAGTGTACTGGGAATGCCAGCTAGTTGTCTGTCACGTGGAACACTGCTGATGCCGCATCTGAACATCGTAGGAGACTAGACGACGACGAAGACGTGGACTAAGAGATTAGCCACTGTAAGTGGAGTCTGCTACCCGGGATTGACCGTTCGTGATTCACACGGTAACTGGACGGAGATTGGATGATACGGCGGCTAGTCGAGCTGTCGTCTGTGAAGTGAGCGCATTTAATAACATGGGACAATGAACGCCGTAAGGAAGCTGTCTTGCTGATAACGCTTCTTCTTACAGCTCGATTGTTTCTTTATAACGTATAGGGATCTTGGAGATTAATGCTAAGTGAATAAATAAATGCTTTACTTGCATACAGTTTTTTCTTGACTGAGGACTGTTTCTTCCCTCATGACTGTAGCGTGCATGAGCAAAAATCAATAACGTAATAATGTCTTTTATAATGATGATGAAATTGTTTTACGACGGGCCATAGGTACTAATCGGTTGACACCGATTGCGGAAAACTGACACGGTCGTATGACAATGTCATTAACAAGCACAAGTCCAAATTGGGGACTAGTCTAAGCCGAATTATGTCTTCTTTTAGAGCACGTCGACCACACGAAATGACAAAAAGTAGCGAGCTGTGTAAGACATCAGATACAAAAGCCATTCACCTTCCATGAATAATTCATTACCTGGCTTCATCACCAGATAAACATTACCGAAATGAGAAAACAAACACAAAAATGCTCATCATGGACTGTTTTCATTTTCACTATGGTGCAAAGCAACCACCTACATACCTATCCTTAGCTATTCGTAGCCATCATCCAATGCAAACCAATGATTCGGAACAGTGATCACGTAACTGATAACAAACATGTCGTCCGCAAACCAATCTCTCAGTCCTCTGAAAAAGAACCGTAGTGGACACATCGTACAGGAGAACGTTACATCTTGCACCTACTTAATTTATATGAGTAGTATGGTCAAACAGCAAATAAAGACGAGCAATATCAACTGCATCCCACAGTGAAATCCCAGTCCACGCAACACTCACAGTAGGTGGGACGCATGAGTTTTTAGGAAACTTCAGTTTTACTATAATAAGCGGACATTGATAATTACCACCAATGCTGAACACTAGATCATACACTAAAGCTACACAATTATGGATGTGGAATGCGACCACTAGCGCATTCCTCAAGTTGGCTAATGAAATCTTGAAAGCGCACCTATTGGTAGTTGTCAAGTGGTTTTGATCTTGTGATCAAAGTTAATGTTGCGGGATGAGAGGAGAACATTTCGTATAATAAGGTGCATAATTCAACTTCAGGGTTCACTGTCCTTGACAGTAAGCAGCGGCACGAAGCATGGACGAGATGAAGGTATTATTCGTGAATTCTTATGATATTTGAACATCACTTACTCCGGGACTGAAACAAGTCGTGAGCAATAACCGACAATAAACAAACAACCCGATTTTTTCCATCAGAAGCGTATGATACGTATGCGACTGCATGATCACATCACTAAGAACGTTTAAATAGAGGTGACTAATTGGAAGCAGTCAGCAATAAAATATCAAGTTGAGCATCATTACACATTTGATTGCAGCCCTCGCATTCAGATAGACTTTCCAGTTAGCCTTTTTCGAGAAGCACTAGACTCGAGTTTCGCTCTCATTAGAGCTNCAAAAAAGATCTGTACGACATCGATTGACTCGCTTGGTGTATGAAGGATAAAATGCGCACCACAAACATACTAAATACGGATTTAAAAGAAGGCTGGATAACTTGCGTTTTCGTGACTAAGATCTCCATACGGCTCAGACGCGTAGGTAAATAATTCCCACATAAATACACCGAACGACCAGACATCTGTGTCCACATGGAACAGTCCGCCCAGAATAGACTCCAGGGGTAACCATTTTACAGGCACAAAAACATCCTGAGGGGCCACAAAATCCACTCCTGGTTGAACCGGGCGACACATAGAGAAATCCGCTAATTTTATGAGCATTTTATTACCAACCAGGAAACTTCGAGTGGCGACATCTCTGGAGCATGAAAAGGCAAAGGAAAGGGTGGCATCAAAATACGTCATCAAGAAATTGCAGCCATTAACAGGACATGTGATAATGGAATGGACTCATCCGTCACCGAATTGTCGACTAGAACGAAGAAGACGGAGCAAGTGATCGGGTAAGCAAGAAAACAAAATACATACTGAGGTGACCACACTATCAAAGACGAGACAGTATGAGTACGCATACGCGCCGTGTCAATAATGTATGCAACTACGTGTGTAAACATACAGGGAAGATGATGTCGCGTTTAAAGTTAAAAAACCACGATGCTAGTTCCACTCAACCTAAACAAATATATTCAGAACAGCCACAACGGAAACCAGTTTAAACCGTTAGCCGACACGATTTAACCAATAAAGTGGGCGCAATCCAGGGCCATGTTTCTGAGCTGCAGCCTACTCTTTTAGAGAGTAGAACAGAGACAGTCAAGCGTGAGATATATAAGCAGACAGTTCAAACAAATAGTGGCAGAATTTGAGGAGATTACTAATGAAACGTAATGGATTCCATATTAACAACGAGACACTTGCATAAGTAAACGCATACAGGAATACATGGACACCTTAAACTTAAACATATAAGCAGCATACAGTTCAGATTCACTTAGAACTAAGGTGTTACAACTATTCGCGGTCAACTACCCAGCTATTCAAAACGATGGCAAAATAAAGCAACAGTCCAAGCGGGGGCAAGCTTACGTTAGCCACCAAACACAAAGTAATCCGTCAACAACCTATCTACTAAGTAGTGTCAATGGATCGAGTGAGAACAGTCCCATGAAGTAAAAGGGAGTACAAACCTCGCTCTAAACACGACAACTAGGAACTAGATGGCATCCAGCCCCGTCGAGTGAAGTGAGCAAAAATGATGGCGCATATAGCGTGCAAACTGTGTCAACCAACGACATGGCTCAATGTATCCTTTAATTAGGTTTGCGGATAGGAAGTCATCTGCAAAAGGCACACATCAGCATAACGATAAAGGCCTAAATCGTAACAACGAAGTGAAACAGGTATTGTCAGTCAGAACGTCACGACGAATACAAATTAAGCCGATGCTGGGTGAAATGAACACAGAATTCAGCCAAACGCATGGACTGCGAGAGTTATATACAGTTACGAAGGAATTTCTTCACTCATTTACACATCGTGCTTTTATCTGGTCCTAAACACCAACAGATCAAAACGAGCCAATACTTTCATTTTGTCCACATCCATTTGAGTTCAATGTGAGTCACGTAATGAAACACGAAGCTGAGTAGAGAGAATCACAACACAGCCCAAAAGTTGTCTGGAGTAAACGCTATCTCTCGGCTTTTGAGATGACGTTTAGGAAATTTACTCTTGATCACTGGTTTCCCCATGAAAACAGAATCAGAGTGCAGAAGACGTGAGAAGTAGGGATCAATTCACAACATTATACAGGAAACGTAGCATAGACTAGAAGAGTCATCTAGCTATTCAAAGTGTGAACATTCGGATGTGGCCAGCATGATAAATACTCCAGCCACCCGCACATCGAATGACGTCGATTAAACGACACGGTACCACTGAGCAGTAGCATTGGTGAGTATGAACCTCTGTACTACGGATTAAGCGGAAATTCAGCCAAGCAGTAGCAATCTGCATGAAACAAATATTTGACTAGACAAGAAACGTAACTCAGTGAACTGTTGAGTTGCACGTTTTGTATATCTATGTTCATCAAACTAGCCCGCAGAGCTGCGGACCACAAAGCATCGGACATGAATAAAGAAGGCTTCTACGCCCGTGGGTGCAGGGAACGGATAAAAGTTGCGTGGAAATATGAGAGGAAAAGCTGGCGTTAAGAGACATGAAACGATTACCAAGAGCTCCGATGAGTACTGCTCTAATGAAACTTACTTAACGTTCGATTTGAAATAGCGGGTGTTGGTGATTGATCAAGGATTAGCAGAAGTGGAGGAAACCAACAAGCAAACGTGACTCAACAACAATATGAGGTGCAAGTTGATCTGGAACTAGGTAGACACTATTTGTCAGGGTAAAATAACCGATACATTTCAGAGTAGGGTTATATAAAATTAAATGCTTGCGGCCGACTGTATTAGTGTAAGAATGAAAACGGCATAATACAGAACGTACTCATTCTGAGCTGACACATGAGTAATATCTGTCTGAAAAGCACTCGGGCCAAAACGTGAAAGTTCTACACGTTAAGTCCAAAAAGGCGAATGCCGGGTCGGTAATTCACAAGAGGCTACATCCAGCGAGCATTCCAATAGACAATTATGAGAACCAGCTTGAGCAAACGCTTGAACATAGAAAATAAAAAGGTGTCCCTTGAGGTACTTGAGCTGTGCAAATTCGTTGTTCAATCAAAGATTCCGTGTAACTCCATATTCGTCACACAACTTGGGCTGCCGAACAGCATATCATTTGTCACGACCAGAGTATGGCCAGGGAGCAGGACATGAAGACAATGATACCGAAGCGTGCTTCCGTAGGACCTCTGCGTTGGGACCTAAATGACAATGATTACCCCTGATTAAAGATAATATAGGGTATGACGAAGAAGAGAAGTTAGTGTTGCTCGTGCTGGAAGCTGGTGTATGTGCACCGATGTGATGTCCTTCTACTTCCATTTTTAATCTTTCTTGTTTTTGAAGCATTTGGTGCTCTTTTTATTCCTCATTGGTTACGTAGGTTGTATTGCGATGTTCAAGTGTGACAAAATGTGACGTGTGTTCATGCTCTCACCAGCAGTACAAGACAAGCATGTCTTCAAGCTGTATGGGGAGCGTGGTTGTTTGGAATGAGTCTATTCTATTTTCTCGTAATGTACAAGAGATCGTAGGAACAAGTGTGGTACTTTGACACGATAGCCGCACTCAACTTTTAACCACGAGTCCTGGACTGAGTGCTATGAAGCCCCAAGGGACCATCAGTCGTAACGTTGGGCAAACCTTGGGAGCGCACCGCTTATAAAGGCTGTCGACAATGTGCCCGAGCGAAGTAGAAACGGTAACAACCACCTATTGACTCCGAGAAGATGAGCTCCAGATAAACGACACAGTAAAATAAGACACCTTTGACTGAAATTCATCGTTGGGGCCTGTTATGAATAGGTCATTACTAGGTGGGTTTGTAAATTCGCACCACTTGGCGCGGGATCTAATACGGTGTTTGCGAGGAGCAAAAACGTTATCTTTCCATATAATTCAATTGATAGAGTGACCGAAAAGAAATCAGACGGAGACCAAGCAAGAGGATAAGCAAACGAATCTGATGAAAAGCGTTTTGCTTCGGTTAAGGAACAACGTTGAAACCTTACTTTAAAAAATGAAATATTTCCTCCTTGATACTTTCTCCTGGGATAAAGAGTGCTACAAAGGTTATTTCAAGCATTGATTATTAAAGGCCGAAAATGTATGCAGGGATGGGTGGTAGCCACACTCCAGTGGACCATCGGTTGCAGAACTTTAGGTCGAATCCACAATTGTTCATATAAACTGTACTGTTCCAGATGAACCGGGTAGGACGAGTGAGCATGGGAATCCCGATGTGTGGATAATCAACCCAAGTCCTTCAAAGTAAATGATCTCCATCACATGGGCTTCTTATCACCTTAACATTCTGTTAAGCATGCAAACATCAGAGTCACAGAAAACCACAAGTCTCATCTTGACCTTGTCCTCCGGCCGACCTGACTCTCACAACCGCACAATTCAAGTTAAGGCCAACTGGCAGGCGAATCAGAAGTAGGACGACCTCAATCTACAGGTGGCTGTTAAGATCGATTAAAGGTGTGGGTGTGCATTGTCCATGTATCCAGATAGAAGACGGTGGCTTAGGGACTAAAGAATGACTGAATACATCGGACGGAAACCGATCTAACCGAAAGCTAATAGGACTGCAGCAACCATTCCAGTTTATTGATGAACAGATTGGGAATAACACAACGTTTCGAGCAAGTTGTAATACTCTACGTTTCAACCACCTCGGGTGGCCTTCATCAGGAGTGTCAACACTCCTAGTGCTTCTTTTCGAAAGAGGTTGGCTGGAAAGTCTATCTGAATGCGAAGGCTGCGATCAAATGTGTAGTGACGGTCAACTTGAGAAATGAATACTGATATAGTGCAGAATATCGTGCAACTCTCGTGTCACGGTACGTGTAAACGTCATAAACAGAGTGCGCTGTTCATTTGGGAAGCTGTGTAACCATTTGTGTATGAAAGTGCGGAGTTTGAAAGTATGAAGGGCATTTGACAACCAGAATACTCCGAGAACATAGAGTAGGATAAGTCGTCATTTGAAAAAACGAACGTATAACAACATCCATCTAATGTTCCTATACGACTGTGGTATTGGGTTTCCCTAAGCTGATGGTATGTATTCGTTGGAGAACCTCCGTTAAACGTCACTGCCGAAGAATTACGTTTTGCTTCTGCTGTCAGTCAAACGTGAACAACGCTCAACTACGCCGAGGCGTGAAGGCTGCAATATATTTTTTTTCCTGGAAAGAGATCATTTTGTCTTCATCGCTCTAATGGCAGTTAATCATCAGCAATTATCACCGGTGTACTGTTGCCTATGATGATGATAATGATGTTGAACGGAAGCCGGAAGAATCACATAATGACCACCGAGTTTACAATCACTGAATTACACTTCAAAGTCATCCAGAAACAGTCTAGGATACTAACATCTTGAACAGCCAGTTTTGTTTGTTCCACACCCAGCAGCGAACTGCAGAGCCAGAGAAATTACTTATTCATTTTTTCAAGTGAAAGAGAAATTAACAGAACATGAAGGATGTCTTCAACTTGCGGAGGACAGAGGAGGGATTCTGAAGAGCAATGTATATAGGGTACGAAGGAACTGAGTTGAACAGTCAAAAATGCAGATGAATTCCGCCTATACTTATTGAACCAGTGAGGCAGAACAAGGTATTTCCAGACTCATGCACCTGGACTGTCGGACAGACAGTGAATAAATGGATATTCTTCACACACAAGACTGATTCCATCAAAGTCTCTGAGTATCAGACAATTAAATATGGACGGTGGAGATAAGGGCAGACAAATAAATATCCAAACCTGTGCACGTAATAATTGTCACTGACGTAGACCATCGCCTCGCAAGCATCCCGTGCCATTCCTAACAAGTCAGTGCATGTCAGTTTGATCGGTGGAAGCCACGTCTGTTTGTTTCTATCCAATACGTCAGCTGCCAGGCGGGTATTGTCCACCCGGGTGTGTGGTCGACCAACCACGTCTCCGTTGATTGCGCTCAGCACGGTCGCCGTCATGTGCTGGGGGAAAATACGGCTGTTCCCATCCGACTGTTCATAGTGTTTCAGGAAAGTCGTCAAATCGCCAAACGGCATATATTCCAACAGCAGGGATAGTGGCTTCAAGGGGAGACAAATACCTGGAAATGCAACCGAGATGGATGATTACGTTGAGGAACCTAATACAATAAAGTAGTGTGAATTCTCTGATTTCAACCGAGTTACAAAAAGAAGGATCCATAATAAGATTTCCTGAACAGGAAGTCAATTACTAGAATTTGACACAGTTAGTAGCAGTTGGTTCCCTTCATAATTCTAGGATGAAGGAACATCTGCCGAAATGGGTTCAGGAT
>QNGE01009315.1:0-13263 GCA_008508345.1 Paragonimus westermani | reverse complement strand
TTCTATATAGGGTTTGCTGTTTCTTCATGGTTGTGTGGCAGTTAAGCATTGGTGTGAACCACTGATGTATTGCTGTCTATGATGATGATGATGATGATGATGATGATGTTTGCGATACCGTTGCGTTTCATTTGTGATCGAGATACTGCTTGCGGTCTTCCTGTCCGTTCTTGCCTTCCTCTCTCAGGGGGTCGTAACAGAAACACACGTCTTACGTTGGAGGAAGCGTTCATGATTTTGCTATACTAGGCGTTTAAGAACAACATAGCCTTTACCTCGAATACACTGGAAGTACGATTCAAGACAGTGGTTAACTTTCATCGCCGCATTGGGCGTGGTAAGTCCGAGTAGACGGTGGAACAAGTTTCAGGAACAACACTGCTATTACGACAAAGGCAAAATTAGTGGCATTCGCAAAAAGATAGAACTTATTCCATCGTTGAAATAGATGAAGTAGATGAAATAGATGAGTACCACCGTGGGTGTCACTTTTCAAAAGTCTGGATACTTGGTAGCTTAGAAACAAGAACGCGGGAGGTGTTCGTGGTTGTCTGTTCTGGGAACAAACGAGACACAACCACCTTATTACCCATTGTTCGGAAGCATGTCTGGGTAAGCCGGTTACAGTTCGGTCTCAGCCTAATACGGAAGAATGGAGAGCCTACAGAGCTTCGGATGAAATAGTTCACTATGAACACTGAACAATAAAACACTCAGTGAACTTCGTGGATCCAAAAAAACGGTGTATTCCACACAAAGAATGTCGGAAATCCGAAGTCGTTCGCTAAGAAGCACTTTCGAGCTATATCTGGGTCAAATAAACGTCAGTTCGAGTAACATATTCAGGAGACCATTTGACGGAAAGGAAATCCGGGTAACGTGACTAGCAAACTGTTGTTCACCTTTTTTCACACGAAGAGTGTTGAATAATGAAATAAACGTCGACACGTCGCTCACGATGGTTATTTTGACTCACAAATGCTACGTTCAAATTGAGATCTGCTCCGTCAGTCGCCGTCGGCTTCGAACAACGTCCAAGTATGCAGTATGCGTCCACACCATGAAGGTGAGAAAGCGTCAGGAGTATAGAGTAAGGCTGGGTGCAGAAACAGCAACAACACCTTAGAGGTTGTGGGCACACATCCAACGACGCGCCAGAATCAAAGCGCGGATCCCGGTACTGATGGATCAGCATGGAATCGGAGTAGTTGGGGACTTATACAAGGCTCAGCTAATGACTGGGCACTATTCTTCGGCCTGTTTCCGGGATAATGTGCAATCCGCTTTGCTCGACGGTGCTTGACCACGCCTTGTCGAAATGCTGTTTGACGTTGATGAAGTGGAATGCGAGTTGAGGTTGAGTGATACAAACAAATCTCCCGACCCGGGAAACATCCACGTGAACTGATGGTGAAATTATCCGTGCTCCTGACAGGCTTGTATCAGCGACCTCCGAACGAAACCGAACTGCCAGAGGAGTGTACACAAGCAGTGATTGCACCTAAGCACAAGTGAGAAGGACAGTCGGAAATTATCAATTATCGACCAGCATGCTTAACTTGCGTGCCTGGAAAAAAAATGACCGAGTGGCCGGTAGCCTGTCGTAGTTAGGAGTATTTAGACTGCTCATTGATTCTGAGCGAGAAGCGTGAATTTCGGAGAGCGATCCTGCTTGGTAGAGCTCCTACCTGCTAGAGATCGGTGGGTGGAAGCAAGAGCTGACCGCAATTCTCTGGATGTGGTGTTCCTCAATTTCAGCGAAGCCTTTAACAGTGTTCCATATAACCATTTGTTCACCGGGCTGACAGGGTTTGTTGTCAAAACTTGATGGCAGACTTCCTCCATGAAAAATCATCTACCGTCAGAGTGAACCAGCACCTGTCTGACTGGCTGCCTGCCATAAGAGTCAGTGCTTTGGCCCTTATTTTTGGCTTTCATCAATGATTTCTGTAACCATTTGCAGTTGCTTGTCTTCGTCTTAATCGATTATAAGAAATTATGGGAACCGTCTCTCCAGACGAGGATAGTTAAATAGTATAACCAGACTTGGACACGGTACCAACATGGACAGTTCAGTGAAGGTTGCTCCTAAACCCACAGAAGTGCTGCTTTAGGCACCTGGAAAATGTCAGGGATGCAATGGTGTGCCACGTTGTAGCCCACACTTTAACAGTATGGTGGCGAACGACACCCTGGAGTGCTTATGTCAGATACCCTCGAAACACAGGCTCACATCATGCACACTTGGTTTGAAGCTAAGGAAGTGTTCGACGTTATCCGTCGATCTTTTGCCAAGGTGTCCAGAAAGACCTTTTGTTAACTTTTAGTTCACTTTCGTCTGAGTCTGGAATTTGCTTGTTTCATAGATTCTGTCCAAAATCCGTGGTTTTGCGGCACTTTACCCTTTACAAGGTTACTTATGAGCCGGTGTTTCAAATACTTCTGTGACACCGAAAAACACGTTCAAGTGCACCTCCCCCGAGGTTTCGCCATTACTTGATATAAATAGCGTTGGAAAAGCGTTCAAATAAGTCGGTTTTTGTGAGGAAGGACGGGAAATTCCAGAATCCGGCAAACGATTGAGCAGACTCCAGCACAGAACTTAATCGAAACCGTCCAAAAGTTGAAAATCTCGTGAACTGTTCGGTCCAGATGAGGTTTTGTGCGTCCACTCCTCACAGATTTCCTTGCGAAACGGATGTTCATGGGATTATTAAAATCATCATCATCATAGACAGCAATAAATCAGTGGATCACACTAATGCTTAACTGCCACAGGATTATTGAAAAGAACATAAAAGTGTGAAGTGACCATATTTTCTTTGACAAATAATGTGTACGTGATATTTTTTCACGAACACTTCATGCGATATTGATAGTTCCACGCTGATCAGTGAAAAGTATGACGTTGTCAACTGGTTGTTTTAGTATTTCACAATAATTAAGTAACCAGTAGCTATCTCCAGAATGACTACCACGTGGTAATCAAAACTCCGCGAGAAGTCCGACGTCAGTTTACTTTATAGGGCTGATTTTTAAACCGAAATCCATTTCATAACACAACGTTGTTAGGCAATTAACAAGGTTTGAGGCAGGGGAAGGAACAGAAGTGATGAATCGAGGTCTCATTGCGACTGTGTAATATATACGGGATGGGTATTTTTTTCGCATTGTTGTGTGGAGGGTTTTGTATGATAACCAATGGACCGAAAGCTCAGAGCAGACCTCTCTGTCCAAAGTGAGCAGAGATTCCGGAGCTACCCTCTCACGATTCCCAAGCAGCTACCAGGGCTTCACTCTCTGCTTCGTCTGCCCAGACGGGCAACTAATAATTGGAATGCGCTACCAGCGAGAGTGGTGGTAGTGTGCAATGATGTGTCCTCAAGTGGCTCATGATGGCGCGCTGGGTTGGGAATAGTTAACCCCTTGTTCATTCCGGTGGTATGACGTTCAGTGAAGAAGCTCAGACAGTCGGTGACTTTTGCCTTGTCAGTGAACACTGAACAATTATGTATAGAGCGTCTCGTATAAGAAGTAGGCTAAAACAAGCTTCTATCTTTTCAAGGAGGAGAGAATGGCCATCATAGTCACTTTGCTAGTGGTATAGCTTCAATGATCTTCATGTGTAGCGAGTCTTTCAGTCGCGGGCTATAGCGTTTCTGTTCATCGCTACCGGTTCATTCATTGTTCACTGACCGAAGACAAGAGTCGTTGACTGTATTGGGGTAATAACATAATTAAACCAAAAATGTTTTTTTCTTCACCACTGTATGAGCCTCCACACTGCATGAGCCTCCGTTTGAACATTATAAATACGGTGGAGTTTTCCAGTGTATTTGGACACGTTTGGTTGAGATCAAATATACCCTTGGCTGGAGGTTCCCTGTCTTCCTGTCTTCTTCATTTACGGTAGTTCGTGCGTCGTCGTATAGTCCGTGATAACGCAGATCGTTAGTGCAACCGTCGTAGCTAAGCTGGGTTATCGTGAACGCTGGGCGTTAGTGATTTTGCATCAACTGTCAATCCACGCGATCCATAACAGCTTTGGCGCCGGAGGTTTTTGGATTCAACGCCTCATCATGTCCTCTGATCCAGAATTGAAGCAAATGATGCAGGCGCAAATACGATTGATGGAGCTCATCACTACACGATTTGCCACAATGGGGTCATCTACGCCTTCCGTTGATCCGCCGCCGGTGGATCACAAGGCCAGGAATATCCACGAGTTCCTGTATGATCCTGATGCTGGTGTATCATTCGAGCCGTGGTACAAGCGGTACGAAGACGTTTTCACAGTCGAGTTGGCCAATCGAGACAGCGAGACCAAGTTGCGCCTGCTTCTCCGAAAACTTGGTCCGGCGGAGCACGTCCGTCATTCGAACTACATTCTCCCTGCCGAGCCGCGAACGCTGAGCTTCGCGGACATCGTGAAAAAACTGAAGAGGATATTCGGGGATACCTGTTCTCCACTCAACGCCAGGTTTCAATGTCTCCAACTGGTCAAACGTGACAATGACGATTTTGTCACACACGCTGGTTTGGTCAATCGTAAATGCGGTCGGTTCAAACTCGGTTCACTCACTGAAGACCAATTCCGATGCTTGGTATTCATCTGTGGTCTCTAAGCTCCCAGCTACGCTGATCTTCGAACACGGCTCCTGACCATGATCGATCAGCAACCCGAGACGAAACGGGAGAAGATGGTCGACGAATGCGGTCGACTGATTAACCTGAAACGTGACTCCGCGATTATCCAGAACACGGACCGAGCCCCTCGTTCGGTGCACATGGTTTCCAGGCCCCAGTCTACTACGAGAACCGGTCAAGCCAGCCACGACAAGCCTCCTTCTGCTTGTCCTTACTGTGGTGTGTGGCACTTCCACAGGTTCTGCACCTTCCGGCAACATCGCTGCCAGAAATGCCACATGGTCGCGCACAAAGATAGGTTCTGCCCGATACAATTGGCGGCCCGGGGCAAGCCTACCTCGGTCCCAAGATTCAAGCACCATGGCAAACCCGTTGGCAGATCATCCAGTCTGCTGGACACTTTCAAATTCAATGTCGCGGAGTATCGCAAGTTCGTGTCGGTCCAAATCAGCGGTCGTCCGGTTCGGCTACAACTGGACACAGCCACCAACATCACGATCATCTCCGGGGCTCTCTGGCGAAAACTGGGCAGTCCTCCTGTCTATTGATCATCCCAAATCGCCACGAGTGCTTGTGGTGGTACCGTGCATCTGAGTGGCCAGCTGCACTGTTCGGTATCATTCCGGGCAGCAACAATCAACGGGACGTGTTACGTTTCCGACTCTGACCTGAATTCCTTGGGTCTTGACTGGATCGAGCAACTTGACCTCCTGGATCTTCCCATCCGGTCAATCTGTAACCATGTGCNTATGAACACTGAACAATAAAACACTCAGTGAACTTCGTGGATCCAAAAAAACGGTGTATTCCACACAAAGAATGTCGGAAATCCGAAGTCGTTCGCTAAGAAGCACTTTCGAGCTATATCTGGGTCAAATAAACGTCAGTTCGAGTAACATATTCAGGAGACCATTTGACGGAAAGGAAATCCGGGTAACGTGACTAGCAAACTGTTGTTCACCTTTTTTCACACGAAGAGTGTTGAATAATGAAATAAACGTCGACACGTCGCTCACGATGGTTATTTTGACTCACAAATGCTACGTTCAAATTGAGATCTGCTCCGTCAGTCGCCGTCGGCTTCGAACAACGTCCAAGTATGCAGTATGCGTCCACACCATGAAGGTGAGAAAGCGTCAGGAGTATAGAGTAAGGCTGGGTGCAGAAACAGCAACAACACCTTAGAGGTTGTGGGCACACATCCAACGACGCGCCAGAATCAAAGCGCGGATCCCGGTACTGATGGATCAGCATGGAATCGGAGTAGTTGGGGACTTATACAAGGCTCAGCTAATGACTGGGCACTATTCTTCGGCCTGTTTCCGGGATAATGTGCAATCCGCTTTGCTCGACGGTGCTTGACCACGCCTTGTCGAAATGCTGTTTGACGTTGATGAAGTGGAATGCGAGTTGAGGTTGAGTGATACAAACAAATCTCCCGACCCGGGAAACATCCACGTGAACTGATGGTGAAATTATCCGTGCTCCTGACAGGCTTGTATCAGCGACCTCCGAACGAAACCGAACTGCCAGAGGAGTGTACACAAGCAGTGATTGCACCTAAGCACAAGTGAGAAGGACAGTCGGAAATTATCAATTATCGACCAGCATGCTTAACTTGCGTGCCTGGAAAAAAAATGACCGAGTGGCCGGTAGCCTGTCGTAGTTAGGAGTATTTAGACTGCTCATTGATTCTGAGCGAGAAGCGTGAATTTCGGAGAGCGATCCTGCTTGGTAGAGCTCCTACCTGCTAGAGATCGGTGGGTGGAAGCAAGAGCTGACCGCAATTCTCTGGATGTGGTGTTCCTCAATTTCAGCGAAGCCTTTAACAGTGTTCCATATAACCATTTGTTCACCGGGCTGACAGGGTTTGTTGTCAAAACTTGATGGCAGACTTCCTCCATGAAAAATCATCTACCGTCAGAGTGAACCAGCACCTGTCTGACTGGCTGCCTGCCATAAGAGTCAGTGCTTTGGCCCTTATTTTTGGCTTTCATCAATGATTTCTGTAACCATTTGCAGTTGCTTGTCTTCGTCTTAATCGATTATAAGAAATTATGGGAACCGTCTCTCCAGACGAGGATAGTTAAATAGTATAACCAGACTTGGACACGGTACCAACATGGACAGTTCAGTGAAGGTTGCTCCTAAACCCACAGAAGTGCTGCTTTAGGCACCTGGAAAATGTCAGGGATGCAATGGTGTGCCACGTTGTAGCCCACACTTTAACAGTATGGTGGCGAACGACACCCTGGAGTGCTTATGTCAGATACCCTCGAAACACAGGCTCACATCATGCACACTTGGTTTGAAGCTAAGGAAGTGTTCGACGTTATCCGTCGATCTTTTGCCAAGGTGTCCAGAAAGACCTTTTGTTAACTTTTAGTTCACTTTCGTCTGAGTCTGGAATTTGCTTGTTTCATAGATTCTGTCCAAAATCCGTGGTTTTGCGGCACTTTACCCTTTACAAGGTTACTTATGAGCCGGTGTTTCAAATACTTCTGTGACACCGAAAAACACGTTCAAGTGCACCTCCCCCGAGGTTTCGCCATTACTTGATATAAATAGCGTTGGAAAAGCGTTCAAATAAGTCGGTTTTTGTGAGGAAGGACGGGAAATTCCAGAATCCGGCAAACGATTGAGCAGACTCCAGCACAGAACTTAATCGAAACCGTCCAAAAGTTGAAAATCTCGTGAACTGTTCGGTCCAGATGAGGTTTTGTGCGTCCACTCCTCACAGATTTCCTTGCGAAACGGATGTTCATGGGATTATTAAAATCATCATCATCATAGACAGCAATAAATCAGTGGATCACACTAATGCTTAACTGCCACAGGATTATTGAAAAGAACATAAAAGTGTGAAGTGACCATATTTTCTTTGACAAATAATGTGTACGTGATATTTTTTCACGAACACTTCATGCGATATTGATAGTTCCACGCTGATCAGTGAAAAGTATGACGTTGTCAACTGGTTGTTTTAGTATTTCACAATAATTAAGTAACCAGTAGCTATCTCCAGAATGACTACCACGTGGTAATCAAAACTCCGCGAGAAGTCCGACGTCAGTTTACTTTATAGGGCTGATTTTTAAACCGAAATCCATTTCATAACACAACGTTGTTAGGCAATTAACAAGGTTTGAGGCAGGGGAAGGAACAGAAGTGATGAATCGAGGTCTCATTGCGACTGTGTAATATATACGGGATGGGTATTTTTTTCGCATTGTTGTGTGGAGGGTTTTGTATGATAACCAATGGACCGAAAGCTCAGAGCAGACCTCTCTGTCCAAAGTGAGCAGAGATTCCGGAGCTACCCTCTCACGATTCCCAAGCAGCTACCAGGGCTTCACTCTCTGCTTCGTCTGCCCAGACGGGCAACTAATAATTGGAATGCGCTACCAGCGAGAGTGGTGGTAGTGTGCAATGATGTGTCCTCAAGTGGCTCATGATGGCGCGCTGGGTTGGGAATAGTTAACCCCTTGTTCATTCCGGTGGTATGACGTTCAGTGAAGAAGCTCAGACAGTCGGTGACTTTTGCCTTGTCAGTGAACACTGAACAATTATGTATAGAGCGTCTCGTATAAGAAGTAGGCTAAAACAAGCTTCTATCTTTTCAAGGAGGAGAGAATGGCCATCATAGTCACTTTGCTAGTGGTATAGCTTCAATGATCTTCATGTGTAGCGAGTCTTTCAGTCGCGGGCTATAGCGTTTCTGTTCATCGCTACCGGTTCATTCATTGTTCACTGACCGAAGACAAGAGTCGTTGACTGTATTGGGGTAATAACATAATTAAACCAAAAATGTTTTTTTCTTCACCACTGTATGAGCCTCCACACTGCATGAGCCTCCGTTTGAACATTATAAATACGGTGGAGTTTTCCAGTGTATTTGGACACGTTTGGTTGAGATCAAATATACCCTTGGCTGGAGGTTCCCTGTCTTCCTGTCTTCTTCATTTACGGTAGTTCGTGCGTCGTCGTATAGTCCGTGATAACGCAAATCGTTAGTGCAACCGTCGTAGCTAAGCCGGGTTATCGTGAACGCTGGGCGTTAGTGATTTTGCATCAACTGTCAATCCACACGGTTCATAACAGACTGTGTGACCCTTTTCAGTGATCAAGTCGACACTGGAATAAGCAGGGCGCTAGGTAACCTCCCTCGCCCAACACGCCATCACGTTCGCATCTAGAAGCCCCTGAGAGATTACGTTGTAGTGACCTGTAGACTTCGGCGGCCTGCTCACAGATGACGTGTGAAACGGTTCCAGAACTCAGTTGTATATCATACCCATGCTACTAAGAAAGTTCGCATGGTGAATGCTGTCCGATTGTTTGTCTGCATGCCATAGGATTGTGTGATGCGAACCCGAAACGCAAAATTCTCGTTTGCTCGCTCGTCGACGGCCGGCCTCTAAATTTCTTAGCTAAGTTGCGTGCCAGTGATGTTCATCGCGTGATACGAGACCACCTGCCCACTTGGCCGAGTAAATATTTGGCTTTTATTCTCTACGGCCTTTTCCTATTTCGCACCTGATGGATTCGTTCCCAGGAAAAACGGTTTGGTGTGCCGTGCACGAAAGTGTCATTACATTTCAGCATCACTTGCCATGGTTGCGCGTTTCAGCCCTTGGCAGCCCGTTGAGACAGACGAAATACGGAGTGAAATCCCCTTGGCCGCTGGTTGAGAATCACATGAGGATGACCCCGAAATCCGTATTTATTCCGGAGAGGGAAATCTACTCTGTAACCCTTCCACATTTCAAGCCGGAAAATATGGTGTACTACGATAATGGCGAGTGGAAGCCGGCTCAATGAAAGTCGGTCTAGGAAGCCAATTAATCACGAAGTCGGACTTCAGCCTGGAACAACATGAAACGTTTGATCGTGTCAGGAGCAACTCAATTACTGTGATAGTTTCACGGCAACTAAAGGCTATGGGTACCGTACCTCACGTCAACCGCACGGCTTCTCCAAATATACCAATGAACCTTACGATGAACTGAGGCAGTGAAGTGGGTCCGATAGATTAGGTAGATTGGTTTCAGATACGGGAGATTCGTTAGCTGTAGATAAGTTCGCTAGGTCAATCGCAGATCCAGTGAGTTCCTGACTTGTAGATAACCCGATTCTCGCTCTTGCCAGAAGGGGCGTGAGCTTGGATATCCGTCTCCGGGCGCACGACGATGGTAACACCGGATTTGTGTGATTCAGTGGTAAATACGCCAGTGCGAGACCGTTAGCCTAAATCCCCCTGTCTGTATGTCTTGTATCACACGTGCGTCAGCTTTTCTGAAATGCAGTCATGGAAAAACTGGTGTAGCAACACTTGATCTTGAACAGCTTCAATGCAGGTGCAACAGACACGGGAAAAGTAAGACCTTAATATTCACCCACCATTTTTTCCAAGCAGACAGACGTCTAACAAGGCCTTAAGTTGCAAATTAGAACAAAATTAACATCTGGCGAAAGGCTATTCTAGTGAACAATCACACTCTGGCAGAAAAATCTCTGACGATTGTCTACGATGTTCCTTTAGAGAACTGTGACTTAGCTTATTTGGATGCGCCAGAATAAAGAGTTCCCGTGCCAGCCCCTTAGAAAGAAGAAAAAGAATAAAAATGAGGTCTTCTCGTAGCCTTCAATGTTCCCAAGGGTGAAGGTCTAAGATTTCTAACTGAATCTCGTACGGTACCTTCCAAAGACCTACTGCGACTTTGGTCACAGCCCACTGTACCAGCTCGAGCGTACTGATGTATTTCGTGAGGCTAGAACAAACAACTGACCTAGCGTACTTACGTCGGGCCCAACCAATTCTTCTTTGGTTGAGAAGGACAAGTTAGACGGCAGCCATATACCCAGATCTTCTTTAAGACCCACCTTGGCAACACGTAATTCCTTTTTACGAAGACGTTACTAAAATTGCCACCAAGTTATGTGCGTGTGCACTTATCGTCGCTGATGGGAAGACGACTCTCCATTGACTACTGCCTAACTGCGTCGAGACAAGATTGCAAAATGTTGGGGTCATGGGAATTTCAGATAGTCAAGTTATCCGCACAGAAAAGGTAATTGCCGGAAACCCCTCCGACAAATCATTAATGAAAACTAAAAATAGTAGTGGACCAAGGACAGATCTTCTTGGTACGCCCGTTGAGATAGATGCGAGCGATGAGAAATCAGAACCGGCTTTACCAAGAAAGATTGTATCATTAGGAAACGAGGTAATCCAGTGGTGAACATTGCCTCGGCGGTGTGGTACCCGGCCGAACGTCCTAGAAAATTCGAAGAACATGACATTCGGTATAAGACCGTGATCTTTAGCATACATTGAGCTGTCCATTAGAAGCACCATGTTCATCACTCAGGATTTACTTCGTAGGGATCCGTGCTAAGATATAGAGAGATGGGCGTATTTTCTAAAAGACGCTTTATGATTTTTTTTAAAGAATTCACGTCAATTTGACTGATAGATAACAAACAGGAGAGTACCGGTCACCCAACTTATAAATAAAGATGAGAGTGGTTTCCTACAATTACTTGAGGTGTGTACCAGCAGCACGGGTAGGCGTGAAAAAGTCCTGAAACGATTTGGCTAGTACAGAAGACAACCTTTTCCCTATTCGAGGATGAATCTGGTCAGGGTCCACCAAAATGAAAGCGTTAGACCCAACAATTCCTGAAAGTCAGGCATTGAGGACCCTGTACGCAAAAGATGCGGCCTAAACACCCGTGAGGATAAACAATGCAGGGGAGGTGATGAGTCATAGATGTAAACAGCGTCGTGCTGCTCCCTGAGTAATTCGGCAAGGACCTTGATTTCGAAAATGATTTCACCGTTCTGCTGCGGTAGGAATATGGCTGAGGGTGGGCTCTTGCGACGGCGTCGCATGTATCTGAAGGAAAAGTCTCTGTCTGAGCATGCCAGTTTGAGCACTTTTTATTGCTTTTGGAGACGATAGCGAGGGATCCGTGATTTTTGTTGACCACGCATTTTGCAAAATACTTTAGCATCTTCAACCTTATCGGGCTGTCTCCGTCTAACAGATAGTTTCGTATGGCCGTCGAGAGGTCGGAGAATCCTTTTTGGAGAAGAGTGGGAATAGATCGTTATCAACTTGCGTGGGGCGCACAAGTCAGGCTCGAGTAACATAAGTTTTATAGGTCGACAGTCAGAGGTGAATGAGGTGGGATCCAGGTAGAGCTGCATGATACGCTTTCTCATATTGTGGAATTCGACGCAGTCAAAAACTGCTTCTCTGCAGATTGTTGTACCCAGTGACAAAGGAAGTCAAAGACCAGGATCAAGTGGTCACCGTAGACTGAAGAAGCATCAGTACTAGACTGGCCAGCGTGATGACTTTCGTTTGTAGTTATGAGATACGGCAACGTGGACGTCTTCTCCGGACGGTGGCTCGTCGCAAGCTTTGTTGCACAACTAATGTCGGAGCTGAGTCAAAGCTATCTACTGGAGCTTGTCCAGAACGCTATTAAGACGCTCTAAACACGCAGGGCGGTCAAGTGAAAGGAATGCTGATTGGAAATCAATTCCTTCGGACGAGACAGAAGATCCTCATCGAGTAAGCTCGAGGATGAGCGGAAGATAACTCCTAACAACAGTGGATCTTGGCTACGGAGCTTCATTTGTAACAACATAGCATCTCACATGGAGGAGGGATTATTGCCGCTACGTATAAAAGAGGATGTAACTTAAAGCCAAAGTAGGTGGCGAACTATTTCATGCGTCCTCTTTTACAATCATCACAGTGAACTGAATAGCCAGGGACAAAGATTTCATTGTCACTGTTCTCTGGTATCAGCCATGTTTTCGCGAGCGCCACGGTTTGAGGATACATGCCATGAACTGTGTTTTAGTTCCGGAAGTTTATTTATCATGATATGACAGGTGGTATAGATACAACTTGAGGCCACCTCATCATAGGGTGACCTCGGGAGAGAAACATGGGAAATTTGAAGAATGGAGCCAAGCTTTCCGTAGGAGTGGAAATAGGAGTTTGTGATAACGAGTTACTGGCTTTTTGCGTCAATTCCTCTTTTAAAGAATTCAAGAGTGGTCGCAACTTCGGCTTCTGCGCCACGGTGACAACCTCCGCGTTAGTGCGGCGGTTTTGATGATACCAGCGTCAATGAACATTTGCATGTCATATTTGAGTGGGTAAGCGGTAGGTGGTGTACAGGTCAACGAATTTCTTTGATGATCCGCCATTTAGTGCTGTGGAAAAGTACTTAACAACGGAAGCCCGTCATCAGGTAAGCTTTAGGCCGATCTATAACAGAGAATCACTAGTGCGTTGGGTGCAACATGGAATGAATCAAAATCGTATGGTGAGTTAGGATGCAACTGGATGTGTGGGTTGAAGGAAATATCAACTAAAGTAGTTCACAGCAGCTACAGCTCCATCAGATTGATAGAACCGCCAGAACTGCTACTGGGAGACATGTAGAGTAAACGCAATACACTTACTATGTTTTTCTGAGAAAAGGACGGACTGCTGACCAGTCGTGATGTTTCTACGATAGCAACTTGTAATACCAAGTACCCTGAGCATTTCTACTCAACTACCCAACATTTATGGTCGACACTGTGCAATG
>QNGE01009313.1:0-13270 GCA_008508345.1 Paragonimus westermani | reverse complement strand
TTTTGGGCTACGCGTAACTCAACGATCACACGTGAATCGTTATAAGGGATGAATGGGTTTTGGGCAATCGGCGGAATATGGTGGCTCTGGGAAGGCTCTGTAGCTATTTTCCGTTGATATGGAGTATGCGGACTACATTAGACTTGTGAAAGAAAGCGTGTTACGCAGTCTGTTTATTTGCTCGTCAAATGAGAATCTTACCGGGTTTTCACACCTGTTTAATGATTCACTGAGCTAATGCGTGGTTATCTCCGTAATTAATGCCCTGGGAAGGACAATTTATCGCAGTTACTCATACAGGAAAGGTAAAAATCCTGTGGTTCGATCTGTCGTGCCACACTTCTAACCTTTGGAATTGTCCCCCGAACTGACTTATCGCTGAGGACTAATAGACTCGTGCAATCGTGATAAAAGTTTTATAGAACTTTCTGGACGAATACCACGTTTACACGGAAACATCGATATTCCCTACTGAAAAATGTCTCTTCCTCGAAGCTCAAGGCGCGCTACGCGGTCACTTTTCCAGCATTTTCTGGTAGCTGATATGTGACAAACCCATCTCGGTAGCACCTGAGAGTCTGTGACTCACGCTGTCATTTTTAGCCCTTCCAATCAAAGCCTGTTCCGCCTGAGCTGACAAGTCATCCGCTACCCGTAATCAGGCCGTCAACCGCTATACAGATCCCAAGCTACCGGAGAACGCGGGTTTCCATGCTGCTCAATCCCGGTGAATTGAAACCTTTCGGATTCTTAGTAGAGTAACCTCGGATGAGATGGAGTCCTCATCCAAGCTGCCTGAAACTTCCTATCTTCTGGGCTTACTTAGGACAAGAGTTGCCACGCCGGTTAAGACTGACTTGCTCGACATAGCAGTTGAAACGTCATTCCACGGAATGGTTCACTCTCTGCTTGCTCAACCAAGTTCAAAGGAAAGTGTGGTGATTGTTGGCCACCTCCATTCCTGGATGTGTGAGAAATACATTTGGATGAGTTTCATTGGTACTCTCCCTCCCGTGCATATAAGCCGGTCAAGTTTTCGTCTTGATTGATGTTATTATTTTTATCCTCTGGGGCACTCCATTTAAAAGTTTTTCGTAAATTCAGAAACTGTAGATTTTATGGAGAGAATTTACGTGAGCCGTGTACTTCGCTGTCGTTTCGCGCCTCTCCATAGAGGATGAACTCGTGCTTATCGGTGGTAACTCTGGACCTTGGTTCAAATTGCGTTGGAGGCTCGGACATTCTAGCTTTTTATCTGGTGATTTTCATGATTACTCAAGGAAGCATCGAAGTTTCCCTTCTGTCGTCTCACCTTTGTTGGACTTCGAAAGAAGCACATCATGTTAAGAATCTGAGCAATTTCTGGTTCAACCCACCTAGTCCTCGAAAGTAAAACGAAGCATTCATTAATCAACTCTGTGAACGCGTTCACATTCGGCACCTTCACGACAATCCACTTCAACTCAGGGCTATCGCTAATCAAAGTCATTTTTCTTTATCACCGAGAAGAAGGTCAGTAACAGGGTGTGGACGTGAATCTGGAGACATCCCATGAAACAAACCTCGCAGGGTTTGAACACTGTGAGTTCAAAGTTCCACTTACGTCGGCCGACTAATTTTGGGTTGTTTCTTCACTCTAAAGACTTTGAGAATTACGAATCAACAGATTCATGCTCGCTTACCCGCCTCAGGCCTATAAATGAACTCGCACTTTTCCGCCAGTGATGGTGAAATGTCCAACAGTGTGTAAAGTTTGTACATGCCTTGCAGCGCTTGCTGTGTGGTACATATTTTCACATCTAACTTCCAGGCATATCTAGTGGGGTTAACACAAGGTTAACAGAAAATGCTGGACCGCATTCACCTTGTTTGCCTCTGTTGTGAGTCTGCTGAATTGTCTTCGAGCTACGGGACACGCGATTTGTCGTCTGCAGCAAATGCATCATCGCCTGATCCACCAGCTGTACTCAATGAGGCATGTAACGTAAGTGCTGCTAACACACCATCATGTGTGTCAGTTGCATCTGGAGCAAACTAGAAGACAATCACTGCACCAAACTTTGAATTTCAATCAGACAAAAATTTAACCCAGCCCCGTTCCCCCCGAGAGTATACCCCTGAACATTCTACCTCTCCTCCTTCTTACCGTTGACTGCACCCTGGCCCAGGTGTTTTGGTTTTATCGAGTCAACTCGATAGTTGCTTGGACAGCCAGTAGATCATCAAATTATTATGCCTGAGTGATGGATGCACCACTTTTATGGAGCACGCTTGTCGTGGTTGATTTTGAACCTCGTGAGTTCTCCGAAAACTTTCCTTGGTTGTGGATATTGTATTACATGGTCATTGATCATATTTAGCCCGCTCGGCACCAAACTGTCATCCACCTTCCCTTAAATGATATCCCAGCCGAAACTCTTGAGTATGTCTACTTATACACCTTGACGACTATTTGAAACTACAGCGACACTGTGGTTCCATTTTTTGGTTGTTCGGAAACACCGATTTATCGCTACGCGATGACCAACGTCTTCAAGGAGGGTCGTGCAGTCACCTCAGTTGCGCCAAAGACGCCCAAGCTCACAGCTTCCAGCAACCGGTCAATAGCATTCTAGGAGACACGGGAAATTCTGATGCTTCCACCTGGTACCACCTAAGAAACTCAAACATGTGATGAAAGATGCTTGTTTTGAGAATAGCGTAGGATCAGTGAAAATCTTCGGAGTATCAACATCGTTGCTCCCAAAAATCCAGTTTCTGTGCACGAGAGGACGCTGTACTTGTTCCAAATCTTTTGGAATATGCTCCGAGCTACTTAAAGCTCTGCGACCAACACAATCGAAAATTCGGTGGGAGCCTTTGTACTACGATGTACATAAAACCTGTGTCCCGAACTCTATCAACAGGTAGTCTAAGGGACTGGACTCGGCACATGTTGACCAATATCGATTAGCAAGGACGTGTTTTCATTGCCAAATATGAAACAAGACGTTCTTCTAGTGGCACATGCACTGTTTGTTGATTCTGGGGCCAATCTTTACCCGGGTACACGACAGAGATGTAGGTTCGCCAGGATAGATACTGGGATCGCCGATCCATCTCCTGATGTTATCTTCGGGGGTGTCCCCGACCTCCTTAACGATGACCCGGAAAAGGACGCGGACTACTAGATGTCCCTACCAACTGCGATTTGACTTACCAACGTTCGAATAAAACGTATTCGCGGCATCCCGCTACCTCAGCCTCAGCTGGGCAAGGCTTGATCACAACTGCTCAAAATGAGTGTCACCACGCAACGGATGGCATCAATCATGGTAAAGCTATTTTTCCGTCGACTTCGCCTTGTCCCTGTGAAGAATTTTTCAACCCGATCATTCCATAAACTCATTGCAACCCGTTCCTTTGTAGCCGGTGAACTCCACCGACGCTGTATTGCCAGTAAACTATCTCAACCACAGTCCTGGAATAACATTCAGTGGTTTACCATCGTCTCTGTAAGATGCGTGTACACAAATACGCTCAGGTTAGTAAGAAACTATCATATCTCCGTGAACGTTGTTCACCCACAAAGCCCCGGATTGTCGCCATAACGGAACTGTGGCTGGGTACCCCTACTTAGATTCTGGGCTGACATGGCTTTTCTCGGCGCTCATAGAAGTGAAGTTGGTGGAGGGGGATGGGCTCGTTTCGTCTACACCTCTCCTCAGATCTCCGTTCCTAACAAGTTGGTACATGCTGCTATTCCGGGGAACATTTGGTACTTGATTTGCCTAAGGGCTTCCGGTCGTTGGCCGGTAGATGTGCTCTATTTTTCTCCATCTTTTTTAATGGTTCTAAAGATGAACTTTTTTCGGGTTTAAAATTTCGCCACTCCCGGGGTTTTTTCCATACACCCTTAATGGGTGGTTTCTACTTACCTCAAACTAATTTTCCGGTTTACTCACACGCGGAAAACAAAAATTGTCCACAGATTTTTTGCTCAAACGGAGCAATGGGCTTCACAAGGCACACTTCCGGTTTACTCGGTGGTGTACTGGCCATAATCAGTCGCAGCTGGACGAGATATATTCACCAACAGAGAGTTGACAGACAATAATCATGAAACCGCCGCACCACTGGGGTTGAGTGGCCACGCCTTCGTCTTATTTGACTCAAATTACGGCATGAACCTGGTCTGCTGAACTGCTGTTGATTGCAGTTCTTGTGTAATGGATGTGGAGAGAATGAGTGGCCTCTTGACAACGCAGTCTTGGATGAACTTCAACCCCTCCACCTTGGTGATGATCCTCGTGAGATGGTGACTTCTGTTATTTTCACAGCCGGTGGTTGATCAATACCATTATCAGCCCTCAAATTCAACGAGCCCCCGAGTCAGGTACGCTTTCGCACACGCACACTAACGCTGAGGAAGCGCCACGGCTCAACTTGCTATCGATTATCCTGAGTTTGACTCCAATATACAGGATTCCCTAAGAAATCGGAATGTGTGGTCAGTTCGGCAAGACCGTCTTTGCTATCAACGACGTCTTACGGCGCGATTTGTCGTTGATCCGGACGACATTTTATCTTTTATAGCATTAGCTCGTAAGTCTAAAGCCCGGATTCTAAAACGCTCAGGTCCCCAAACTCTGCTAGCCCTGATACCGAGGCCGCTGGTGTCCTCGCGGAGTTTAACAGCCGTGCTTTTGCTCAGTCGCTGTAAAACGCAAGCCGGGCGTTTACGCTCTGATGTTTCGTCTCGTTTGTGGACCAAATTTTGCGTAGCGTGGACACACAGGGGAACAGCGTTCTTTCGAAGTGGGAGTTCTAGCAACGGTCCCCTAAAGGGGAACAACACAAACAGGCATGAGTGGAAGGTACTGTAGGCCACGCAAGACTGACACAAACGAAAATGAAAACGGCGTCAACAACACAGCGGCACTCTCCGTTAAAAATTCAAATTCGATTCGTGCGCTTGCTGGTTTCGGCAGCTCTTTACAATCGCCGTCACTTTCTCAGGTTCGCTTTGGCACTAAAATTGGTGGTACTCCCACTGTGGATACTTCCATCATGGTGGTGTTGGCTAAATACAGGAGCTTAGAACACTGAGTTCCCTTGGTTCATTTCACCCACGACGACAAACGGCATATACCCCGAGACGATAACACTTCGTTTAATCTGTCCTGCTCCGAACGTGAAACAGAACATCTAGGACATGCGGATGTCAGCAACAGCGGAAACAGTCACCAACTGGGTTTGCCTGAAACAAAGACAGTTTTCAGTTTCGGGGCAGGCAAACTACGTGAGTCAGCAGTTTATGCACACACGTAGGGCCGTATGGCGAGCATTGATTAACGTTGCATCGGAGGAAGCAAGCAATTTCGGATTCCAGTTACTCAACAGTAGTTGAAACTAGTGGGCGTGGTCAGCAGCGTGACCTGTTTGCACGTCCACTGCAGTGGATGAGGTGAGGTTTCAGCTCAACCGATCTGCAACCAATGGCTGTTGCGTCACGGTGTGTAACATCTACTTAGGCGTACGTTCAGCCATTCTTGGTCGAAAGCACTGATCTGTTCTGCCTCCATTGACGTCGCCGCAACTGCTAGTGACCTGAGAGATTACGTATGACACAGAACATCTCGATAGGTCACGATAATGAACAAGCTCAGTGACACTCCCAGTTGTGAGCAGCCATCGCAATTCGGTGATTGCAGACCAATCGCTTTGCTGACGCGCGTCTGGAAAATTCTAGAAGTGCATGTGCATGACGCCTTTTATAGGTAACCTCTCTCGTCTCATCCAGTTTACAACATAATATGCCATACCCTGTACAGTGCTAATGATATCCACTTACCAGTAGACGGACAAAGGTGATCAACACTGTGAAGCGGGCGTCGTCTACCTCGACTTTGCCAAAAGATTCGACTGCGTGGATCGTGTTGTTTTAATATGCCAGCTTTCCCACTACTGGATAAAGAATAATCGTCCGCACAAACGCGCGCAAACGGTGCATTCTTTACCCTCAGTCCCAGCCATATTGGCATGTCCGAAGGCTCAAGTCTCAGCCCGCTTCCATTTCTAATATTTATCAACGGTTCAGTTTTGTTGTTCAGTATTCACTTATCAATATCTGACGGCGACGTCGAAACTTGGCTTGCCGTAAACACTAACTGCAATTCTTTCATCTTACAGAAGGATGTTGATGCTCTATTTGACTGCTGTTAAATGCACCAACCGGAACTTACTGCTGGTAAGTATGAACTTATGCACGTTCGCAGTTCTGTGAACGCCACGTATTGCCTCAACGAACATTCGATTCAGACAGCTTTTGTAGGGATGGACTCGAGAACCATGGTTCTGAAAACTCTGTCGGACTCTCAGACCGTTGAAGCAAATGCAAACGTAGCTAGCAAAACTTTTGAGTTGTTAAAACGCTTTTTCAGCTAGTTCAATCCTCGATCTTTCAAGCTGCTATACATGGGTTTCATTTGACCGCAGCTAAAGAATGCAGTTGTAATATGTCCAAGGGTTCTCCGAAGGGACATGTTGCTCCCGTTCAACGCCGTGCTACCAGAGCAGTCCGTGGCCTGAAAAATGAAGTTATGAGGGGAGACGAGATTAAATGACTGTGCACTCCCTAGAGTACTGTTAGCATAGAAATGACTTGGTGCTAACTATTTCCATAATCAAATCCAATCATCCTTGCCGGATGACGCGCAACTAGAGAACTAGCACAAAACTGGGGGTCATGTCTGTTAACTAGAGGTTCAACATGGTGGGCCAGAATGCAGACAGCATTTTCTCATTTTCACAACTCAAAGTGCCCTTCAACCACGCTTTTCGTGCTAACCCTGTGAAAATTTTCATGACTCACCTTAACCAAGATTTATTGCGTTATCTCAGGTAATGCAACGATTGTTCTGTTCCACCTCATTACTGAGAACCTTCGGATTCTACGTGCAGAGAAGCGGAAGTATCAAAAGCCTCCTTTTCAAGTTTTCTGTTTCAAAACGTTCCCACGTAGATCCAGGTGATCTGAATTCTTCTTCATGGTGTACTTTTCCTTAAGTTCGACGGTAAGGCGAGTTGGGTAGCTGGAGCCATGTTAACTGAACTATCACATTCAGCGAGCTGTGCGTTAAACCAATTAGCTTCACTTTTCCCCCAGATTATCAGCAAATGAAGTTTGATTCTCTGTGAGCACTCCATTTGTGAGAAGAACATAATAATAATGATATATTACTCGACGCATTTATGAGAAACACGCTCAGAAGAGCGTGATCAACGTAATGATTTTAAGCATATACACAGTTGAACACCAAATTTTAAAATTGTACAACGAGTCACCTATGTGAATAGAGCAACAAAACAGGCAAAAACCGACATTATATGGAGGGAAAATTCAAGTTCAGAGAGAAAACCTTGAGCTACATAGTTCTAAGACGATAGTACTTGAGGTCTGCACAATTCGATAAAATAATTGATTTGTTACATCAATTTGGACTCCACAAGGTGATCGCTGTAACGCACCACCGAAACCAGCGAGCGCGCACGAATTGAATTTGAGTTGTGTGACGGGGCGTGCTGCCGTGATGTCGGTGCCGTCCTAGCTTTCGTTTGTGTAAGTCGTGTGCATGGCTTACTGGGCCTTCGGCTCATGTTTGTCCGTATTGTTTCTTTTTTCAGAACTGTCGTACGAACCCCTGCTTCGGAAGAGCGCTGTCCCCTGGTGAGTCCACGTTGCCCGAAGGTTGGTCCACGAAGTCACGGGCATCCAGAGTAGAGTCGGCTGACCTGCATGTTGCAATCGCTTGCCTGGTGCTCAAGGTCGTTCCAAAAACCAGTAGTTGGAGGTTGGAGAAGGTGTATTAGCGAAGAATTTGACCATTATTTCATGTAGGTAGTCCCGAAAAAATGTGCAGAAAATTTTTCATAAGGTGGGCGAGGTGGGAAAGCAATAACTTTCACGGGGAACGCATGGACCTCTCGACCGGACGTCATTCTTCGTTCAAATTCCCAAGAAGTTCGAGCAGCTCGCAATATGTCCAACCACTGCGGAATTTTAAGTGTCCGGGCGGGGTGAGATGTTTTCTCACACGGGATATATCAGTGAAACCCAGAATGGAGAGCGGAATCATGCGATAAACGGGATAACGTGAAACTGACTATGTAAGCTATGACGAACGATGGAACGTGATATTCTGACATAACCTTCTATGGGACGTCAATAGCATTGCGTTAATTGATTAAATATATGCCAAATGCGAAAAGCTGTTATTGAACAACGCGAAAGGAGATTGATTATCAGCTATTCCTAGCATACGATTATTGCCGAATTTAGAAGTGAATTATCTTTGTACAAACGGTATGTAGAACGAGAAGAATGTTTGACAATACTGAGAGGTTGCCGGTTGGTCTGTCAGGGGAGAACAGAGAAGAGTTGCGATTCAAGGTCATTATGCAGTCATGAGACGAACAGGTTGAGTTTCTTTCCAAACAATTTTAGCATGCTCTGTTTTTGCATGGTGGTTTACAACTCAGACACACAAGCTATCAATAATTATAGGGTAAGGATGTACCAGGATGATTGGGTTGTTACCAACGGGCATGCATATTGACACCTATACGTGTTGACTCTTGACATGTTATCGTGTTCGCTGGCAAGTCTGAAAGTACAAGATCTATCCTGAAAGCGGTAGTTTTGGTCGGTTCGAGGGATGTGTGACTTAACATCACGCAACACAGAAGGTTTTTCGTCAGATGTTATCAGGTCCGTTTTCAGAGATAACGTCCTCAGACAAGTAGAGCTTGAAAATAGACATGACGCTCGTCATTGTTAGGAAAGCATCTAAGTTTCGTTTGAATTGGTGTATATTCTTACTGAGCCTAATTGCATAGGGAGTTCGTTCCCAATGTAGGAACATTTTACTAGGAAAAATTTGAACGCAGTTCTTTCCGGGATTTAAAAGATGCCAAGGTGAAATCCTTGTTTCTGAGGTTTTACCCCGACCTGTGTTGTAAGCTAGTAACGAAGCTGACGTTGAATCTATTGTTTTGAATTAGAATTCTTGGTTTGCCTTCAGTTGAATTCCGACCACTCCGTGGTGATCTTATCCACACAAATCTTCAAGGAAAATATCGTGAAACAGTTCTCCACTGTCGAGAACGGCGACCCCGGCGAGGTCATAATTGGGAGGTTTTCAGTACTTGTACTGAAACATTTCTTATGCAGCGGTCGTTTTCCCACAAGGTTATCAACCAGTGGACGAGCCTACTTAGGTATTTGGCAGCGCTATCAGTGACCTTCCTAAAACTTGATTGATCCTGATTTACCCATATGGGCATTCTTACGTTGTTCATGGAATTCACTGTAATCCCCAAGAGCGGTGCTACAATGTGATCCCAAAGGTCACCTCGCAGATCAACGGACGAACGCTTGAGGCTGATCAAGAAAAACCGATCGGATCCGTGAAATTTGAGCATCTGCATCGAACCAACGTAACAATTCCTGAATCGCTGAATTTCCACCCCGTCGCCGTCGGCTCACACTATTCCAAATAAACATCGTTTATCCGAAAGTAACAGTGTAACAGGCCGAAATACTGGTATCCGGCGTTACAGTCATGTCAATAAGATCGGCATGCGGGAAAATACTAAGATAACAATATCCTGGAAGCGCGAGAAGACCAGCAAACGTAAGTGGCCAATTGATACTCAAGGTCGAGAAAACACTGGCGAGAGGTTGGGTGAGGAATGAACTTCAGTTATTTCGTTGCCAATGTCGACTCACAATGTTGCAATATTGATGTCCTGGACGTAAAAAACAGATCGTGATCACCATCATCTGTCATCGAATAACTTGATAATTTATTATATTGCACTGTTTGCGTTCTATGGTATCTGCTTTCTCCGCTTTGCTGCGTGTCTGTATTTTGAAATATTGAAGACTGTTTTATATCGTGTGGTGCTCCTGTCTAGAATGCTCCGCGTTGGATCTATCAGTGCCGAGACTCAACAGTCACTCACCGGGGCAACAAGCGCTTGCGGTTGCCGCGGGTACAAAATATTCTTACGAAACCGTGTGCAGTTCTATTGCTACCGGAAATGGTACCACTTCAAATGCACTGGTCTCAACGAAGGTCGGTACAAGCAGCCTGCACCTACATCTCCCACTTTATTTGTGTCAACCGCAGGGTTGACGATAGTCGAGGCGCCGTCTCACCCTTGACTGGTCAGTCGCTCTTCGCGAGGAGTGAATCGAAGCAGGACACCTGTGATTGCAAATGTGGGGCACTTTTTAACTCTGTATCTCCCATTATTTCTTCTACAAAGAGTAGAACGGCCGTGTTACAGAACAAACTTTATCAGGAGTGGGGTTGGAACCACAGACTTTAAATAAGTAAATTGTGCTCGCCTTCCGGAATGTTGCAGTAGCCCAGAAGGCAGTTGCCCTCCCAGCTGCACACATTGAGCAGGCTGCAATAAACGTGAAAGGGTAGGCTCTAAGAGAAAGGAGAGTTGTTTCATGGAGCCACCTCTCCACAGCTCCTTCAACTGAGGTGGCAAAAGTGGTCCCAACATCTTTTTTCTTCCCGAGCGTCATCAAGCCTCGTACTCGCGATCAGGCTGAGCGTTAAGTCAACCAGAATGTCACTTGATCTTTTGGTAACCTTACACGCTATGGTCAGCTCCGGACAATTATGAGAAAAACAGTGGATCTAAAGTCGGCCAACGCCAGTTTAGAAGCCGTGTCTCTCGATCGCTCTTAGGAACGGAGTTCGAAGTGACAGCAGCAGGCTAAGACCAAATCGAAGATCATGCCTGGCCGGAAGCTACAGCTGGAGACTAAGATTGCAGTTTTTGCTCTCACCGTGTCCACTCAGGTTCTTGTGTCCTCAGTAGGAAGCGGGGAATCCGTCATCATATGTGACGGTCTAAGGACCGACCGACCAAATACAAGCACACAGTTGAAGGCGATGGGATCGGTCGGAATCCGTCTTCCATTTTGCCCGCCTCAAAGACTACCAAGCGGCTATGAGCGCAATTCTTCCTTTCAACAAGTCCGAACGAAGGACATTGCCTTGACCTGTTCCATTGGTGCCCTCAGCACCACACACATTGCCTTTAAAGTCCCGCTCTCAACAGATGAAAGGTTTAAATTTTCCGTGGATGAAAACCTCTCAAAAATGTGAAAATTAGCATGGTCGAGGAGGTCGCGAATCGCGACGCCAAGAACACATATCAAGCGCATCGTGGGGTCGTTCACATAAGCAAATGCGATGATGTTGCACCCTTAGCTGCAGAGGACGGCTGTCAAACCGAGTCCAACCTTGGCACCGTGCCTATTCCTCTCCTACGTCTTGGTTTTGTGGTCCCCGAATTCTTCATTAACACTCTCCACCCCATTTCCGCGAAAGCACACAGAGGAGTTGCTTTTGGGCGCTTGTATACTAGCTGTCGGAGCCTGTTCGGTAAATTATCAGAAATCAGACAGTTCGTGGAACTTAGCCTCGTGTTTGATTTTACGGAGACCTAGTTTACAGGTGATATCAGTGAGAGTGAACTGGGTACCTCTGGGTACTCAGTTTACGGAGCTGATTCCGCTCGAGAGAACACGGAAGGCTCTGCGGTGTGTCCCCAGTAGTACCTAACGATACTCACGGTTGTCAGTGAATTGAAGTCCTCCGATATATGCGACGCTATGTGCAGTCGACCGGTATTGCGTGTTCAAGAATCACTCCTTGTGATGGTTACTTATCGTTCTCCCATATGTGAAGTCTCCCATAATGATACCGTTCTCCCAAACCCTGGAAACTTCCCAAGGTAACAACGATTCACTCGTCTGCTTATTATGACTTCAATGCGCCGAAGATAAACTGGGCATCAGTTTCTAACCAGGACTATGGAGGCGGATTCTCTACATCCTTATCAATGTTGATACGATGGATAGCATTGGCACAGCATGTCAACGCCCCGACGCGGTATCGTCCTGGTCAGATTCCATCTTCGCTCGACCCATTCATCACAGAATAGGGCCATCTGGCAGACGGAGTGGTCACAAAGCCACCGCTTTGACAAAGTGACCACTCTCTGCCCACCCTTGATTTTATCTGTCGCTGGTTACAACGATCAGCAAAACAGTCCACAGTTTGAAATTTCAATCAGGCTAATTTCAACGGCATCACTCTTTTTAGAATGTGACTATGCGGCTGGAAACTGTCGCGTTCCAGAGCGCAATTCAGAAAGCGGACGACTTAATCGTACCTCACAAATTGTCCACCTTCTTTTATCGGTCGCACCTTCCACGCAGATTACGTCCTCTCGATCACCGTTCCCATTTATTCCGTAAACAAAATTACTGGAACCCGGGAGGACCCATGTGCGTTTCACACCGTTTGACATAGGTTTAGGAGGGAAATCCGTGAACGCACCAAACTCGTGAAATAGAAAATCCTTCTAAAAACCCACAAGAATCAAAATCTAGTTATGCATATGTGACAACTAGGAAAGAATGAACTCTCAGCACTTTCTCTGCTACTGCCCGACGGGGAGACCTTATCTGACTCCCCAGTTGTGGCCGGGTTATTAAGAGAGTGCTACTCGGTATTCTACAACGTTGCACTGCCAAACTGGCACCCTATGCTACCACCGCACAACGTCCGGCAACCACTCGTTGCCACTGAGTTTTCTGTCAGATCTTGGGGACCATTTGCTCAAGGCTAGGTCATACAGTGCACTGGGTTCGCACAAGATTCATCCCAGAATTCTCAGAGGCAGTTGTCAGTCTGACAGAACCCCTTTATAGAGCGTTTAAACAAACATTCCGAATTCTCATTCTCACTGGTGCGTAGAAAGAGGCGATGGCCATTTTCAGAGAGGTTGACCGGCACTCTCCAACCATCTACTGGCCGATCTCTCTTACTGGCATTCCGTTCAAGATAACGCAGCGCGTGTTAAAGCACCATCTTTGCGTTCTACTCGGTATGGCTTCCTTAAATGGTCATCATCAACAAATGTGCTCATCTTCACGGATGTTCCGGAGGGGGCCAAAGAATATGGTCTTATCTCGGATGTTATCTTTGATTTTGGAAATGCGTTTGAGCGTGTCCCAGACGGCCCTTCAGACACAACCTAGAAACTTACACCATTCCAGAAGAGATTTCACCTGGATTGCCTATTTTCTTCATGATAGAAATTCTGGAGTCGAAACCGGATCAGACATTGCGTTACCGATTTTTGCGGGGTGTAGCGATTCACGTGTGATCGTTGAGTTACGCGTAGCCCAAAAACG